>JBBPBX010105153.1:0-11626 GCA_038048925.1 Garcialebias charrua | reverse complement strand
TTATAGGTATAGATCCCTATTTCTAATTTTACAGAATTGATCCACCCCTTAATTGGTAATTGTAGCTGATCTAAACCATGATAGCTTACATACCAGGTGCATATAGGTAAGGCCTAATGTAAAATCCCAATCATAAGCCCACCTAAAAACCACATAATTGCATGACACATAGAACCAGAGTGTCACTGACTTGAAACAAACCAGCCAACAACCTTCGATGTAGGGATCTGCAACTCCAACGTTTGGTCTTCAACCTTCATCTAAGGGCCACCTCCTCTGTGTCAATCGAGGGATCCTCTCTACATGCTTGATTATTCATTCATTCAACCTTTATTTAGTCAGGTAAATTTTATTGAGCCTCATAGGCTCATTTACGAAAGTGACCTGCTAAAACTAAAGAACGATGAACAGCAATGGTAGAATTTCCTTAAACAATAAACAATAGAAAAACAAAAGAGAAAAAAAACAAAAGAGAGAAATACTTTTTTTTTTTTTACAAAGTATCAAAAAACTAGCAAAAACATTATAAGGTAGATGTATAAAATCAAAGACAGATTATAAACACAATTGTTGCTGATCAATCAACAAGACTAATCGTTGTGGAATTACTGCTGTGGAATTACCGCTGTGGATTATAAGACTTTGTTTTCCAAAGGATTAAAAGCTTACCGCAATGGGATTACCTACGAACAGTATGTAATTTCCAAAAAACTTATGGGATTATAATTTTTTATTTTTCTTATTCCACTTGTTGGATTACTTCAAGATCAGAGACAGTTCAAGGTATCCTTTCGTGTTGGACCTCATCCCCAAGGACGGGTGATGACTTCCAAAAGGGGAGAGATGTAGTGGACATGACAGGGTCCGCTATGATACGTCTTTTTTTTAACTGTTCCAGGGATGGCCTTTACTGACCTCTCAGTAAACAGACATTTAGTCTTTTTTTAGTTTGAATCAAACAACATATTCATTCACAAAGAGACTATTTCTATTCTTTGATTTTGTTCTAATACTAATACAGTATAATCAAAGCATTCACCTGTGTTATTCAGAGTCAGAGAGTCTTTATTGTCATTTGCACCGCATGTGGTACATGTGATGAAAACGAGATTATGTACACGGGGTCCCAGTTACATCCAACAACAAATGAAAGAGAAAAACAGTAATAACATCTAGAATTAACTAAGAAAAACATCAACTAGTAATACACTAAGCCTAATATAGTGGGAATAAACAGCAGCACGAACATGAGTTTGTATGAGCAGATGGTCACAGATGAACACAGATGAACACAGCAACAAGAAAACAGATCAGCATCAGTATGATGTGATATTTTGCAGTGTTTATTTTTATTTTATTTTTATTTATTCATGAGTCTAACAGCCTCAGGGTAGAAGCTGTTCCTCAGTCTAGTGGTTCTACACTTGATGCTCCTCAACCTCCGTCCTGAGGGGAGTGGGGCAAAGAGTGAGTGTGCTGGATGAGTGAGGTCTTTCATGATGCAGGTGGCTCTTTTCCTGCATCTGGAGGTGTAAATGTCTGTGATTGTGGGGAGACTGACTCCAACAGACTTCTGTGCAGCCTTCACCACTCTCTGTAGAGCTTTCCTCTCTTCAACTGTGCAGCCTCCATGCCACACGTTGATGCTGGAGCACAGGACGCTCTCCACTGCACACCTGTAGAACGAGGTGAGAACTGGGCTGCTCAGACCAGCACGTCTCAGCCGTCTGAGGAAGTAGAGTCTCTGATGACCTTTCTTGATCAGGCTGGTGGTGTTGTTGCTCCAGCTGAGGTTATCATTCATGTGTACACCCAAGTATTTGTAGCTGGAGACCACTTCCACTGCAGACCCACCTATTTTCAGTGGGGCATGGGTGTGTTTGTTCCTTCTGAAGTCCACAATCATCTCCTTTGTCTTCTTCACATTCATGTGAAGATTATTCTCTTATTCATAAGCAGTGTTGTATTTTACAATATGTTTTATGATCACATATGTTATGTGCTGTGTTATTCTTTAATCAGGGTTTCCGCGGGATTTTAAAAAGTCAAAAAAAGTCTAAAATTTAAAAATCTCGATTTTAGGCCTTAAAAAGTCTTAAATTTGCTGAATTATTGTGTTGAAGTCTTAATTTTTTTAAGAGGTCTTAATTTTGTGCGCGTCGTAATCCTGCCTCAAGCGCTCAAAAAAAAAAAGCTTCCTACGAGACAAACATGACGTATTGCAGCCAATCAGTTTTCGTGAGAGTCCAAGGCGACGACATCAATAACAGCAGAAGAAGACGGCGTGCTGTTGCTAACATGGGGAAATGCGAATTTAACAACACTTGGCTTGAGAGGGACGAGTTTAAGGTTTGGTTAAAGCCGTCGCCAAACAGCGACTTTGAGGCCTACTGCTGCTTATGTAAAAGAAACGTTAAACTCGGAACGTTAGCATGTTAGCTCGTTAGCGCTGTGAAAGGCTTGAGACAGACGACCGCTATTAGCCAGTTCTGCTGCTCCAGCTCCAGCACTGGTTCATCTACTCTGCCTCGGAGAGACAACGGCTCAGCAGCTCCTGTTAGCGAACTTCGTGTTGTCTTTGGGTCAGAGGCTACATTACGAGCGGAGGTTCTCTGGATTCTCCACGTGATAACTAAACATCACTCATACAGCGCAAATGAAGACATTGGAGACTTGTTTCAAACTATGTTTCCAGACTCGGACATCGCCAAATCATTTAAGTGTGGAAAAGATAAAACTGCATACATTACCCGCTTTGGACTAGCAGACTTTATAAAAAGAGAACTAATTTCCAAAGTGACTGGACCGTTTGTGCTCATGTTCGATGAAAGCCTGAATCAAACCACCAAAACCAAGCAGCTGGACCTACACCTTCGTTTTTGGGAGGAGGGACAGGTACAGTCCAGATACCTGGGATCCCAGTTCATGGGGCATTCAACAGCTAATAACTTAATGAAGCATGTAAAAGTAAGTAAACGTTTTATTTTAACAAACATGTTTATATGACAGCTTTAGTTTTCAGATGCAAATTTGATCAACCTGTTTAGGCTATATATTTCTGTAAATGTGTTTTATAAGTATATTACCCGGTAGTACTAACTTATAAATGTGTGTGTTGACATAAGTTGTTGTTTGAGGACTCAGTATTGATTTTGTTTGAATTTTTTATAATTCATGGTAATTTCATTTTCTTTTGTTAGTCTACTCAGACGCTTCATTAAGAGAGAGGTCCTCCAAGATATCTCCACACTGCAGCTCATCAAACTGGATGTAGCTGAAAAGAAGAACTGGCTCCAACCAAAGACATTGACATCAGGTTGGGTGCAGAATCCGTCATAAAGGTTAGTGTGATAATTTAGAAATATATGCCTATGGAGGAGATTCTTGCTAAGGGAGAGGAGCTCAGATTTATGTAGTCCACATCAGAGGTGGGGACTCGAGTCACGTGACTTGGACTCGAGTCAGACTCGTCATTAAAATCACGACTTGAGACTTGACTTGAAAAAATGCTGAAAGACTCGGACTTGAATTAGACTTGCATGCCATTGACTTGGGACTTGACTTGACTTGAAGCTTTTTACTTGAAAAGACTTGATATTTTAGTCAAGTCAAAATTTTAAAACACGTTATAAAGTGGCCGCATTAATTATTTTCACTCATTCCGTATTAACAGTCAGGCGCATTAACAGTCAGGCGCAGACCGGGCACCCCACACTCCGTATGTATGTGTGTGTGCGTGGCTTTGAAAAAAAACAACGCAAGCTACAGCTGAGGGACCAATATGCTTCCACAAGTAGTTTCTTTTGGGTACACAAGTTATGAGCATTCACAAAGAGCGGTAAGTAGCACTTTTATTTTGTTGTGAGATAGTTGACTTTAGCTAACAGCTAACTTCGTGTTAGCATGTGTACTCCGGGCTACATGTTAGCTCAGGAAGCCGGTGGATAGTGAACTGTTTTGTCTGTTATAACTTTTCAAATGGCGGCGTGACGGTCGCATGTTGCACAGAACCCAACAACATGTTTTTATCAATACTGATATGTGAAATTGGCTGTAGATTTAACCCTACTTGGCCAGACATATTTATTATACCCTCACATCCAAATTCAAAACCACTCCACTTTATTTGCAATGTTTTTGAGTTTTGCATGTGGTTTATTTTTTTTAAACAGACCAAATACAGTGACTGTCGCAATTTAATTTTGTGTTTAGAATATCTGGCCTATATTTACGGAGGACTGAAACTAACATATGGTACTTAGAAATAAAAGCAGAAAAATAAATTCACCTGACCTTCCTGATTTTACTTGTGATACACTTCTTATATACTTATTTAATTTTTTGAAAACTATGATTGTTTTAGTGTTAATGTTTATTTATGAATAGTAAGAGTAACTTAAGTCAAATGTAATTCATGAATGGCTGTAATTTATTTTCTGACATTTGTTTACTTCTGACAGATTTGAAGAATAGATGAACAAGAGGATAAATGAACCTCTACAGCCTTCCATATCACAATTTCTGGACACTCGTGCTGGGCAGTACAGTATGACTCATCCACAGCAGAAAGCCATCACCAATGCCTTACTACATGATTTGATCTTTGATTATGTTATGGGTGGAACACCATGTGTTGGGAAGTGAAGACACAAAGACGGAGGTGACACAACAAGTTAAAAGTAACGACTGTATTTGGTGTACATTTTCTGTGTTTTTATTTATTTACTGTCTAAAATTATAATAAGGGCTCTTTTGCCGCTTTTAATTTGATGTTTTGTCAGAGCTGATCCTGGAAGACAGAAGAAGGATGTCCAGACCTGTCAGCACTACAGCTAAGTCATTACATAGGCATGTACATATAGGCATGATTATATATTTAGAGATTCATCATGGGTATGTTTTTTATACGTTGTGTTCTGTTGCACATGTTCTATCATTTGAGATAAATACAGATTTTAAAAAGAACAAATGGTCTATTATTTACATTTTATGTATACATTAATTGCAAATGTTAAAAAAAGGGGGGGGGAGAGAACGACTCGAAATGACTTGAAATTAAAAGTTCCTGACTTGAGACTTGACTTGACTTGGACCGTCGTTGACTTGAGACTTGACTTGACTTGGACCGTCGTTGACTTGAGACTTGACTTGACTTGGACCGTCTTGACTTGAGACTTGACTTGACTTGCAACACAGTGACTTGGTCCCACCTCTGGTCCACATACAAGCATCTTCAACCTCATGGCTACCGGTAGATGTTTTTGTTCTCCATTATCAACAACACTGCATGTAAAATGTGTTTGTTTCTTTTTTTGAATAAAGTTACTTTTCAAGTAATTTAGTAATTATGCATTTCTTCTGTACATTTTTGTTGTGTACATATATTGTGAATAGGTCTTAAATTTGATTCATACTGGTCTTTAAAAAGGTCTTAAAAAGTCTTAGATTTGAGTTGTTGAAACCTGCAGAAACTAATGTGAAGCATTACTGTGTCACGTCTTCAAATGAAGGTGTCTAACAGTGTCAGAGTTGAATGATATGTCAAACTGACTTGTTCAGTTTTATGTTAAAATGAGAAACAGCTAAATCTCTAAACGAGCGTCTGTATGTCTGCACTTTCAGACACTTTTCCTAAAACAGTCCTCTCTGTTTTCTAAACAGACTTTCTGTTGACCTTGACGTTTTCGCTTCACGTTTTCACTCTCCTCTCTTGGCCACAACCTATGAGAAGACTGTTTCCTAATCTCAACACTTTAGAAAAAGCGTTTTGCTTCTGTGAATGCTTCAGAGTTTTGCAGAGTTGGAATGCTGCAGAGTTGGAATGGACAGCGAGGCCTGACAGCTCTCTGTCTTGATAGCTGATTAAGCTGCAGTCACGAGTCAAAGACTGGCTTATCAGTGGGAACTTATGGGTGTATCCGTCAAGTTCACAGAGCAAAAGCTCCCTAGAACTTTCTTGAGGAACGCTTTATTTTGAAAACTAACCAGGACGTGCGACCGTCTTTGCCGAAGAAGGCAGGCGTCACGACACGTGAATCCATAAACACGACGAGGTACAACCGGACTTCACGGGCCTATGAACTGTGGAGCTGAGATTGCTTCTACAACTCTACCAACCGAGACGAACGTCTAACTGGTACAGAGTTGCTGATGTTTGCTGGAACGTGCTGTGGAGTCGAGCTGGTTTTCGTATGGAGAAGTGTCAGTTTCTGGTTAAACTCAAAATAGATAACTTCCTTTAAACTTCCCTTTCCTCCTCACTCTTAAACCTCCCCTCTTATCTCACTCTAAGCTGGTAACTATATTAAGAAATAGAACCTTCAGATTAAGTATTATTGTCATCCTGTACTGATGTCTGTTGTGTTACAATTTAAAGACCGTGTAAAGTGAATTTCAATATTTTCTTCAATAAACATTATAAATGTCATAATTGTAATCTTGTAAATGAGTAAAAAGTCTCAAAATTGTAGCTCAATTAATTTTGGAGTTATAGATCAAACTTTGTTTAAAGATATGTCTGTTTCAGGATTTTTTAGGCGTGGTTTAAATGTGACCGCGTTTCGTCACGCGGTCTAAAGCCCCACCCCCTGCAGCTCCAGCCGTATAAATTAGTTCTTCGCATCGGTGGAGCCGTTCACTCGCGAATCGCAGATAGCATCAGATAGCAATAGCATAGATATTTTGTTCATTGTTAGCTAGCTAATCAATTATGCCTCGTTCCTGCATCTTCCCTGGATGTCGCTATGGTCAGGGCACCCGCTACCGACCGTCTCCCTCCAGGACTGCCTCCGGACACCGCCGCCGCCTTTCCTGCACCTGACGGCGGGATAATAATAATAATGTCATATTTTTGTCATCTGTGCATGTTTCCATACAAGACGAAATTTGACTCTGCATTTAACCCAATCACCACCAGGTGGCAGCGGGCAGCTATAGAAAGCGCGCCGGGGAGCAGTTGGGATGAGATGTGCTGCTCAAACACACCACAAGTTATGCCGTGACTGGGGTTCGAACCTGGGTCCTCCGGGTCCCAAGTCCAGTTCCCCTGCCACTACTGTCGCGTCCAAACTTAGTAAGTTGCCGTTTGTGCTTATTATTTTAAATAATGTAAGTGTTGACCATTTAGTGCACAGTAACCGAATGTAATAAATGTACAAATCATAACGTGTTTTTATACCGCGTGATTTTATACCGAGTCTCTGTAATAGGTGTTTTTCTTTCTTTCTTTCTTTTTTCTTCTTTTTTTTATTGCTAAGCCTGTGCCCTACAAGTTCACAAGCTCCTTTTTTGCTAAGAAAATGTGACAGGTCCATTGCATACTTAGTTATCAACGTGATTACTCTTTATTTTAATCACCAACACAGACCCCGCATGCGATGTGACCGGGTCGGACCGGGTGCAGCGAGTCCGCTCATCTTCTAAAATAGCGCTTATTATTAAACACATAACAGCGTAGTTATGAATTATAGTTGTGTCCTCAACTTTAAAAACAAAACCAGAGTTGTTAGTGCACTAAAAACAGCGTAACTCTTGGAAAAATGAGCTGCTGTTACAGCCAGAACTCAGATAAAAACAGAGCAGGTGGATCTCTGCTGCACCTGTCTGCCTCTCCACACACAGCTCAGCTCAAGGCTGGAATAGACCTCAGCGTCCTCCCTTATGCCACTCTACGCGCGCATGTTGTGCACATGTGTTCGCTGTTTATAGCTTCAGAAGCTATGCTTTTCAAATGCTCGCGTTTTCGCTCCAAATCCTTGTTGTTTCGCTCCAAATCCTGGTTGTCATGTGAGCAGCAGCAGCTGCCCCGTCTGCAGCTGCGAGCAGAGGGGGACAAACTGAGGTCGCTGATTGGTCACTTGCTGACACGCCTACTGAAATGATTGACAGCTCATGAGACACGCGCTGGCTTTGGTCCAGAGGAGCAGCTGTTCGTTTCGCTGCTCCCGCGGCGGTCTTTTATCACTTTATATGTTAATATAAACTTCTAAAAAATAAAAATAAAAACAGGGAGCGCTATTCCAGCAACCACAGCCCACCAGGAAATATTTAAAACATCGCGCTGCCAGGTAGGACATGAATTCATTCATTTCAGTCATCGAGTGAACGGAGGAAGAAGCGATTACTTGACTTTAGGCAAAAAAAACAAAAGAAAAGGCCCGATCAGCGATAAAGAAGAGGAATTTAATTCATTTGTGTAACATACAAAACAGTCCGGCGCCGGGGAAGTTTATGGTCAGACACCGCGCAAGCGTGCGCGGTCGTAAAAAAAGAGCTTTGCACGTTCGTGCCCTGAGGGGCTGCGCGGGGCTACGCTTTTACTTCAGCGTCCGGAAGTTGTACAGAGGCGTATAGGGAGTACGCTCAGGTATATTTCAGCCTTCAGGGGGCAGGACACGGGCGCACTACTGCGCTGAAACCACGCCCACGCGCTGACATGCCCCCAGCGTTTCAGACCAGGGCACAATTATGTTTTTTCATTATTTTTGAGACTTAATTTTATAAGGTAAACAATGTTTTTAATCAGTCAGATTTATATGGGTGATTAATAACACATATTTATGCCGTGTGACAAACTCAAAACACAAATTTAATTTTACTTTACACGGTCTTTAAATGTGCTGATGTGTTAAATTGCAAGAAAGTGAAATCAGTCAATCAAGTGTAATGGTGTTAATTTTAGTTGATTTATTTTATATAAAAGGTAGTGTCTTCTGGCATACTGACTAAAATCAACGTTTTATTGTCACTTTATGGCTTTATGGTTATTGTCCATCATAAAGATCACAGAAATATTGGGTAAACCTGAAAAAGAGAGAACCCGTGAACTACTATTCAATCTGAATAAGTAAATAATTAAGGTAAAGTGTGTCAGTTTAATACTGACACCCCCAAAATCCTTTACATTTATAAATAAAGTTGTATTGTATTGTATTGTAACTGTTGTTGTAACATTTCAGAATAACTCTTAACTCTTATAGAGAATATCTGTACTGTAATGTAATCTAATAAACAAAGTGACATTTTAAAATGAATCATGTGACATTAGTATTGATCCTCAGATCTGCAGCATTTTTAATAATAATAATAATAATAATAATAATAATAATACTTTATTTATTAAACAACCACAGCTGCAACAAAGTGTGGTACATATACGTATACCGGTAATCATTTTAACTACCGGTAATCGTTGCATCTTTTACTCTTTTTAAATAAATTTATTTTTCACATATTTCATCATTGTTTCTTTCAAGAGCTCCACACCTGAAAATGCCTCCGCATCTCCTCCTCGCTCGCTCCTCCAGTAAGAGAGGAGATGGCAGGATTTCCACTCCGGGTCCGCAACTCCAACCGGGTTCCGTCTGAAACCCGCTGACTCGAATGGCGGCTGCTTCCTTTTTAGCTGTAGCCGTCATTTTCTGCTCACGAGTGCCTTGGATCATCCGTCTGCGGGGGTTCTGGTTAGGTGGGGTCATTATGTCACGATCTGGTGCGGTGTTGGATGAACCCAGAGATGCAGACAGGCAGAACACTCGGAGGCACGAGTTGAAAATTAATAAATCATTTAATGTGTTGTGAACACAAACTCATAACTAAGACAGGGCAGTACTCACGACTCTTTGAGTTAGGATGTGGCACAAGCATGGACACGACACACCAGGTAGATCGACGAATGACCCCACACTCAAACCCACACCCACATAAACTAATATATGCACTGTCATTACCAAAAACCCAAAACACCTGAGAATGCAGCAGTCCAGTAATTACCCAAAACCCAAAACACCTGAGGAATGGCCCACAATCCTGACAACATGAATGTGAAGAAGACAAAGGAGATGATTGTGGACTTCAGAAGGAATAAACACACCCACGCCCCACTGAAAATAGGTGGGTCTGCAGTGGAAGTGGTCTCCAGCTACAAATACTTGGGTGTATACATGAATGATAACCTCAGCTGGAGCAACAACACCACCAGCCTGATCAAGAAAGGTCATCAGAGACTCTACTTCCTCAGACAGCTGAGACGTGCTGGTCTGAGCAGCCCAGTTCTCACCTCGTTCTACAGGTGTGCTGTGCAGTGGAGTGTATCCTGTGCTCCAGCATCAACGTGTGGCATGGAGGCTGCACAGTTGCAGAGAGGAAAGCTCTACAGAGAGTGGTGAAGGCTGCACAGAAGTCTGTTGGAGTCAGTCTCCCCACCATCACAGACATTTACACCTCCAGATGCAGGAAAAGAGCCACCTGCATCATGAAAGACCTCACTCACCCAGCACACTCACTCTTTGCCCCACTCCCCTCAGGACGGAGGTTGAGGAGCATCAAATGTAGAACCACTAGACTGAGGAACAGCTTCTACCCTGAGGCTGTTAGACTCATGAATAAATAAAAATAAAATAAAAAATAAACACTGCAAAATATCACATCATGCTGATGCTGATCTGTTTTCTTGTTGCTGTGTTCATCTGTGTTCATCTGTGACCATCTGCTCATACAAACTCATGTTCGTGCTGCTGTTTATTCCCACTATATTAGGCTTAGTGTATTACTAGTTGATGTTTTTCTTAGTTAATTCTAGATGTTATTACTGTTTTTCTCTTGCATTTGTTGTTGGATGTAACTGGGACCCCGTGTACATAATCTCGTTTTCATCACATGTACCACATGCGGTGCAAATGACAATAAAGACTCTCTGACTCTGACTCTGACTCTTTAGATCAACAAACAAACTAACAGTGTTGCTTTTGATCAACAGCAGTGGAAATTTGTTCTGTCAATTCCATAAGAGCCATAGAAGTAGAAATTTTAGATCTAAAACCATATTGGCTGTTAGTTAAAATGTTATAGTCATCAAGAAATGTATCTAATCTAATCACAAATAATTTTTCAAGAATTTTAGAAAATTGTGGTAATAAAGAAATTGGTCTATAATTATTGAATATATACTTATCACCATTCTTGAAAATAGGGACAACCTTTGCTACCTTCATATTATCTGGAAAAATACCAGTTGAAAAAGACAAATTATATATGTACGTTAACGGATCAATGACATAAGACATTATGTCTTTTACAACCAACATGTCCATATCATACCAATCCTTAGATCTTTTATCAGAGAATTTTTTTGTGACCATCATTATTTCATCCTTATCAGTTTCATATAGGAACATAGTATTTTTATGATCATTAAGTAAGTAGCTCACGTTTTTTTCAACTTTTGGTATCGTTTTTGCCAGGTTTGATCCCACATTTACAAAATAGTCATTAAAGGTGGAGTCTGCAGTTTCTGTAGAACATCAGCACTTAGAAAAAAATTTCAACAAGCAAAGCATTCTGATCCCTCCCCCTCAGAGCCATATATGGCACTGCCCCCTTGTGGTCTGTTAAAATTCAAATTCAAGCTCTGTTTTTATTGGCTGATTCGAATTCAAGCTCGGTTTTTATTGGCTGGTTACAAACTCTGTTTTTATTGGCTGTCAGTGTCCTGGTCACTCTGTGTTTTCAGTGTTTTTATAAATGCTGATAGAGAAGCAAGGGGACTATAGTTTTTTTCAGAGATTACTTTGTCTAACATCAGTTTGTCAGTAGATAGTGACTGAGTGAAGAAATATGTTAAAAATAT
>JBBPBX010105152.1:0-11626 GCA_038048925.1 Garcialebias charrua | reverse complement strand
TTAAAGGTTCAGTATGCAGTTTCTGTAGAACTGCAGCACTTAGAAATATTTTCAACAGGCAAAGCATTCTGATCCCTCCCCCTCAGAGCCATATGTGGCTCTGCCCCCTTGTGGTCTGTTGAATTTCAAATTCAAGCTCTGTTTTTATTGGCTGATTCAAATTCAAGCTCTGTTTTTATTGGCTGGTTACAAACTCTGTTTTTATTGGCTGGAAAATGGCGGGTCACCTTTTCTTTTTAGAAATGCTTATTTACCACCTGGAGAAGCAAGGGGACAATATTTTTTTTATTTTTTTTCAGAGATTACCTGGCTAACATCAGTCTGTCAGGAGGTAGTGACAGAGTGAAGAAATATGTTCATAAAAAAAGCTACATACTGAAGCTTTAATGTGACCAAATGTGTACAGCTGCAAAGGATGATGAATAATTTCTTGCTGGGAAGATGATTGCCACATCCATCGTTCATGGAGGTCCAGGTCCTCGGTTCTTCTCCCTCAGATCATTCATCAGATCCATCCAAAGTCAAAGTCAAAGTCAACTTTATTGTCAAAACTGCAATATGTACAGGACATACACAGGATTGAAATTGAAATTCTCTCTGTCCCTCGGTGCAACAGTAAACATTTAAACACTAAAACATTTAATAAACATAAGCATAAAATGAAATAATAAAAGTGTAATACTGTCCTGAGTTTTTGCATAGTAGTTTTTGCATAGTAGTAGTATGAAAGTATGAAAAGTTACACCAACACTAAAACACTAAACATTTAATAAACATAAGCATAAAATGAAATAACAAAAGTGTAATACTGTCCTGAGTTTTTTGCATAGTAGTATAAAAGTGTAAAAAGTATATCTATAAAATAAAATGAAAGTTCTGGCATTGACATTTGTAATAGAGTGACAAAGCAGCATATGAAGTTTATGTACACAGTATATGTATGAGGTAGTTGATATTGGTATAGAGGTAAAGTGGCATATGCAATAAGGCTAGTAAAAATATATATATATATATATATATATATATATATATATATATATATATATCAGCAGTAGTGTAGATATAAAAAGTAGTGTAAATGTAAACAGTAGTAATAAATGTAAACAGTAGTATTGAATGAAAACAGTAGTAATAAATGTAAACAGTGAATGTAAACAGTAGTATGACTATAGGCAGTAATGTAATACAAACATTAGTGCAAATATAAGAAGTAGTGCAAACTGAATGAGCACATGACCGTGAGTTGAGTGAATAACCCGTTTTGATGACACAGAGTCCAGTGTTAAAATCTTTGTGTTGTGTGGTGGTGTGTGAAAGTTTTTTGTGATTAAGGCAGTACAAGTGGGAGGGAGGGCAGAGCAGGCAGAGAGTTTAGCATCCTGACTGCCTGATGAACAGAGCTGTCATTTAGTCTGCTGGTTCGAGCCTGGAGACTCCTCAGTCTCCTCCCTGAAGGCAACAGGCTGAAGCAGCTGTGTAGTGGGTGTGTGGGATCACCTGCCATGCAGAGGGCTTTCCGAGTGAGGCGGTTGCTGTGTAAGTCCTGTAGTGAGGGGAAGGAGGTGCCGACAATCTTCTCAGCTGCTCTCACGATGCGCTGGAGGCTCTTGCGGCAGGATGCAGTACATGCACCAAACCACACCGTGATGCAGCTGGTCAGGACACTTTCTATGGCACCCCTGTAGAAGGTGCACATGATATCCAGAACTGAGACCTACAACAAACTAAAATTAGATCCAATTTTGAACAATTCACCTTTTACCAGTTGACGTCATCACGCAAAGCTTGCCTGAAACGAGCGTTCTGATTGGACGGCAAAAAGCCGCGCCAATTTGAAACCGGATCTCGGGGGTTAGTAGGAAGGAGCCGGGTAGCTTTAATGATGGCGAGTAGTAATTTAGAAGCTTGTCTTCTTAAAATAGTGAACAACCGCTGGTCAAAATGCCTGAACATTGTGCCGCGGACACGAGAGGAGGAAACCGCACGCCCATACACACTGTCTTAGACGGGGTTGCTTTTTTGGCTACAGATGAACCGTGCGCGCGGCGGGGCTGCCTGAACCCCTTCACCCAGGCAGGAGCCACTAAGTCCCGGCTACACCTGATCCAGTGCGCCCTGGAGGTCCAGAACCGGCTGGACCCAGCCAGGAGCCAAGTCCTGGCTACAGATGAACCGTGCGCGCGGCGGGGCTGCCTGAACCTTCACCCAGGCAGGAGCCACTAAGTCCCGGCTCAAAAAATCATGCATTTACTGGTAGCTTAATGATTTTAGAAGATTCGGTTAACGGTTGGCTTATCAAACGTTTTGACATTCCACTCACCTGCTCTTCAGTGGGGCCGAAGGAAGAATCTCCTTGCATGTCGCAGGTCAAAACAGGCCGAAACCCCAACACACGCAGCGGAGACCGAAGAACAACGCGGTCTCGTCGAACCAGCTAGCTGCTGCTAGCTTAGCAGCTGTCCAGTAGCATTCCGCTGCGGGAGATCGTTCTCCGCCCTGTCTGTTTCCCATATCCAAGATGTAATGTAGGAACGTAATCCACGGAGCTTGGATCATTAATGTCCATGCCAGATAAAAAACGCACACACGTTGATGCTTCGTGCCGGGGTCCGACTCCCCGCGCGCCGCTTACCCCAGACTTCCGGTAAATTCTGGAAAAATACGAGTGCGCATGCGCGATGACGTCAACTGGTAAAAGGTCTATTCAGCAGAAAGGACAAACAAGGTCTATAATGACAACTGGTTCCCATAACTTTATGAAAATATTTCAATGTATCTTGGCCTACAGAGCAAAATAAAGATAACGTACAGATTGTACAACAGACAGAGAAGGAGACTATGAATGTTGACCCTTTAGTTTATCTGTTTAGGATGTTCTAGAATATTAAGGTATTAAAAAAATTACATTACTGACAGGCAGCAGTACCGGTACTGTAGAGTTTAGCCACCTGTGGCAGCTAGCTTACTTTGCATGATAGCATGATAATGATGGATAACGTTACCACAGCCAACTAACACATAAATACTGTTTTAATTCACGTAAATACAGAAAGTAAACGTTAAAGCATTACATCACTGACAGGTAGCGTTAGCTACTTTGGCGAAAGTTGCTGCAAAGATGGATAACGTTGTAAACCGCAACTAACAAACACGTAAATACAGAGTTTATTAACCTTACCTTGAGCTATATCTTGTAATTTAACCTCTATAAATAAAGGTTGAATGAATGAAATTCCGTGAAGTTTCAGTTCCAGAAGTACAGATAGTATACGCTGCGTCAAGACCTCTTTTTTTGTTTGACTGCCCCCTAGTGGTCTTGGTTGAATAATTGTGAGACAAATCTAACAGGCGCTTCAATCAAAAAATAAGTACTCAACCAAAAAACAGGTGATTCAATAAAAAAAAAACTTAGACTTTTCTTTGATTGAATACTACTTTTTTGATTGAATACTACTTTTGATTGATTGAATACGCTTTTTTTTGATTGATTACTACTTTTTTTGTTTGACTTTTTTTTATTGAATAATTGAGAAACAAATCTAACTCCATAGGGGACGCCCCACGATTTTAACTAGACAGCAGGCTCAAACCACAGGTCCCTTAGGTGAATTTGATCAGGGTTTGATTGGAGATGTGGTAGTTTGGTATTTTTTAATACATCTGACTTGACTTGGAAAACATTTTAATGTTATATTATACTTTTATGGATGAGGTGATCACATGAATTATATATTCTGCACATGTGTTAATGAAGTTCCTTCCACAGACTCCATGAGGTAAGCATATTTAATAATAATAATAATTAATTGTCTG
Source organism: Garcialebias charrua (assembly GCA_038048925.1). NCBI lineage: Eukaryota > Metazoa > Chordata > Actinopteri > Cyprinodontiformes > Rivulidae > Garcialebias > Garcialebias charrua. Next base: position 7,813 of record JBBPBX010105152.1, on the reverse strand, counting down.
TGCCAGGATTCCTGAGGATCCTGTTTTGAACTCAGAAACTAAACTGGGTGATTGGCACAAGTTTTTTGGGGGGAACATTGTCTATTGTTGAGGTGATTTGTCTAAACTAATACTAATACTAACACTGTACTAATACGGGTGTGAGAATTAAAAATATGTAAACATTATCCTATTTTCTTGTCTATTGGTACTAATTTTGGATTCTGTCCATCTCTTTAGGTCATGCTGAGGGAATTTGGCCCCACCCAGGAGACTGGTTTTGTTTGGGACCCCTACTGGTAGCACTGGGAGTCGGAACGCTGGCTGAAGACCATCTCAAGGCAGGATGATTCCTGAGATGGGGAAGCAGGATTACAGAATCTTCCATGGGTTGCCCACCTGTCTGGGTTGCAAGGCAGTGACACAGAGCCACACTGAGACGAGGCAGCAGGATTTCTGATGTCGAGCATGCTTCTCTGCATCAATTGCGACGTCCTGATTATGCCAACTTGCCGAGAGAAAATGCATAACGATTTTAGTTATTATGCATTCTGTTTTTGGTCTATAAAATACCTAGCTCATAAAATAGCTTTTTCTTTTCAGTGTACAGTATTTCAATAATTGATTTCCCACACTTTAAGAGTTGTTTTTCTCATGTTTTGAGAAAGTTTTTTTTGGAGAAAGAAGTTACCTTTTACTTTTTAAATTCTTTATTTTTAGTTTAAGCTTCAAGTTTTTTAAACTATTTTACTTTAAATTTCTTTAAGTTTTATTTTTATTTTATTTTAGACTTCTTTAAGTTATTTTATTTTCAGTTTAAATCTCTTTGTTTTAAATTATTTTAGTTTAAATTTCCTTAAGTTTAAATTGTTTAGTTTAAAATTTCTTTAAGCCTTTAAAATTATTTTATTTTAGTTTAAACTTCTTTAAGTTTTTTTAACTATATTAGTTTAAACTTATTTAAGTTTTTACTTATTTATTCTTTTACTCTACTGCCCACAAAAACTTGTAAAGGTGAGCCTAAGTTGTTACAAAATGGCCACCGTCAGTAAGGGCCTGGGGTTGTGGTATGTTTTCTACTAAAAAGTTTAGACCCAGAGGTTTTTTCATGCCATTCATCTTTAATGTGAAACAGTTTTAAATGATAAAACAGGGCAGATATGTTAGATTATTTTAATGTTTATCATCTAAAACTTATAGTTCAAACGATGTATCTGTTCACTTCCTAAGAAATATTTGTCTTACCCAATACTTGTTTACTAAAGAAACAGAAACACCAAAAAGAATGATCTTTGTTTCACTGAAACCTGCTTTTCTTGTGTCAGTTAAAACTCAAAAACATCTACTGTATTGTGTGAACATGTTTTGTACCCACCCACCAAGTGTTTAAAAGGTGGATGTCGGCTTTTCCAACTCGGACTCGCTCTCCGCTTGTTTTAGGAGGCGTTTTCCCACTTCACAAAGTAAAATTAACTACTGTACTGTTAACTTGTCATTTGTGTGTGATTCATTTTAGTAGATGTTGCTGCAGGGTTTGATTTCAAAAACCCATCAGGAACATCATCACATCACCCGTTATTGTGAAATACTTTCAGCACTACAATCACTCTTCATTTTCTTTTCAGGCTAATTATCATACACATCATGTCCCACTGACTCCAGTGGGGTATAATCCCCATCATTTGAAACAAAATGGGTATTGGTAGACTGATTAGAACACCTGTAAATGCTTCCATCATTATGTTTTTCAGACATGGTACTACACAAAGAAAAATAAGGCAGAATAGAAACAATATTGTCAGGATTGGTGGGCAGATTCTCAGGAGGAGGTGCCACCATGGTCCGGAGGTGAACCATGACCATGGGTTGAAGGGGTCTGTTCCTTTAGTCATGCCTTCAACATACTTTTTGAGTTCGCTCAGATCATGCAAAGTATCATGGATGTCTCCTCCTGTTCCTGATTCATCTGGGATGTAGGTACAGCACGATTCACCAATAATTTTACACACACCTCCTTATGATGTAGTCAGCAGGTCGTGAACGACTGGGTTCTGTAGGATCATCTCTCTCATTGCTTTCAGCTCTCCCAGAGTTCCATTTGCTAATTTGTAGGTGTCGTTGATGAGGCGGAGGAGGGCATACCTGTTGATTTCAACGTGGCTTCGTACTTCACCGACTCCTACCCCTGGGAAGAGGCTTTGGAAGATATTTCCCCTTCCATTCCAGATCCTGAATTCCCATGGGACGCCGGTGCTGGTGGTGAGCCCTCCCCATCTTGTTATCTCAGGCATTGCAGAGCGTCTTGTCCTGTGGGCTGAGGGTGTCAGTGCCTTCCTCAGCACAAGCATCGGTTGGATAGGGGGACCAAAGCACAAAGGCCCCCCCAATTAGGTGGCAATGCTGTATAGGCTCTGTGTCCACACAAGAAATACCAGTCAGTTAAAACACGAGAGCCTTTGTCACCTGGCACTGCAATGCTGCAGTGGGTGGTTTCCTGTCATCCTCTTGTTAGGTTGCTGATGTTGAAAGTCCTTTGTTCAAAGAGGTGTATGCAATCGATGACATCTTCTGACTCAAAGCAGTTGGTGTTTTCATAATGCAGTCCTGCTTTGCAGAAAACGCAATGCATGTAGTTCAGTGTTTTTTTACGTGGATACTTGACATCATAGAATGAATACACTTTGTCACATGAGTTCCAGGGTACCAGGCTCACCGGGATGGTTCCATTGTAGAAAAAACAGAGTCTCAAAGTGTCTGGCGGCAGATGTGTCATGGTAATCAGTTCAGGCAGTTTGATGGGAGTCTGGGGTAGAGGCAAGACATCTGAGGTGACGTTACAATTTGACGTGAAGTTGTATCCCATAGTCACCATGGCTAATTGTCTGTGTAGGTCTTTGTGCATACCCTTCACTTTCCATACCATGCCAATTGATGTTCCAATTTTTCTTTCTTTTTGCCTTTGTTCAGAATAATTTGGTCCTGGAGTACAGAAACGAGCGTTTTCCAGGTGTCTACGTTAAGATTGGGTTCTATTTTATATTTTATCATCCATTCTTCTATATATTTAACTGATTCTGGGTGCTTCTGACCCATTTATCTGGTATCCTTTGTGTTTGTTTCTGCTCCTGTAGGATATTTTTTACTTCTATTATTCCCCATGACTATTAGATATTTTATTTATTTATTTTGCAAGTGTCAAGTTTTTATTATTATTTTTTATTTGAGTTTCTAAAACTGAAATTATTGTCTAAAAAGGTAATTTAATTCGTAATTTTTGTAGTACCGTTTTTTGGCCACTATGGGTCCTTCTTTGACAGCTATTTAGCACAGTGTCTTTATAGGAAAAGGTGGAGTTTTGACGTTTTTCTCTTTCCGGTTGACGTCTCTTGCCGACTCCTGCAGACTCCTGCAGACTTCGCGCCGACTCCCAAGTGTGTCAGCAAAACTTAGGACTAGTACTTAAGGAAGGACCAGTCGAGGAGTTCACTTGTCTTATCAGGACCCAAGGTTACAGCCAGCAGCAGAGGGAAATGTTTAGGAACAGACAGAGAAAGCTGGAGCCTTGTTCATGAAAAACAACGGATTAAACTGTCTTCTTATTTCTAAACAAAACAGTCGGGTCTCTGTGACCCGAGATTTCCCTTTAACACAGCAGTGAACACAGTTTAACTCTTAAAGAATAACACAGCTTAAAAGCACACATCATGAAAATGACAAATGTTATTCTTTTGATCACATCAGCCTAAAATCAAAGATAGAAATAGTCTCTTTTGGTGACTATATTTATCAGATTACAGCTTAATGAATGATTTTGTAGTAAATGTCTTGCTTTACTGAGAGGTCAGTAAAGGTCATCACTGGACAGTTCAAAAGTACACAGGTGTCTTAAAAGTGGACAAGGTCATGCCCACTACATCTCCCCCCTTTTGGAAGCCATCGCCAGTCCTTGGGGATGGGGTCCAACACGAAAGGAAACCTTGAACTGTCTTTGATCTTGAAGTAATCCAGCAAGTGGAAAAGAAAAATCAAAAATTATAATCCCATAAAGTTTTTGAAATTCCATACTGTTCGGAGGTAATCCCATTGCGAAAAGCTTTTAATCCTTTGGAAAACAAAGTCTGTTAACTCTTGGAAAACAAAGTCTGTGATCCCTTGGAAAGCAAAGTCTTATAATCCACAGCGGTAATTCCACAGCAGTAATTCCACAACGATTAGTTTTGTTGATTGATCAGCAACAATTGTTTTCATAATCAGCATGTAGAGGGGATCCCTCGATTGACGCAGAGGAGGCGACCCTTGGATGAAGGTTGAAGACCAAGCGTTGGAGCTGCAGGTCCCCACATCGAAGGTTGTTGGCTGGTTGGTTTCCAGTCAGTGCCACTCTGGTTCTATGTGTCATGCAATTATGTGGTTTTTAAGGTGGGCTTATGATTGGGATTTTACATTAAGCCTTACCTATATGCACCTGGTATGTAAGCTATCATGGTTTAGATCAGCTACAATTACCAATTAAGGGGTGGATCAATTCTGTAAAATTAGATATAGGGATCTATACCTATAAAATTTTGGAGGGCTTCTGTAACGAAGGCCTCTAATTCCAAACTATTCCTCCATTCATTACTTAGTTTAGGTTAAACTAAAATAAAAATGAAATATAGTTTGATCTAAATGTCTGTTGTCTTTTAGACGAACGACGTAGGATTTGGTATTCCTAATAAATTTTGAAGTCTATGGCGAGACTCATCAAAATGAATAGGTAATCTAAAATAGAAACGATCGAATCGGTTCAATTTAGAAATTGTGAGACCAGTGTAGTTTATGGTACCTTGAGTAGCTTTAAACTACATTGACTCTTCGACGATTGAGATTTAACAAAACGAACTGCATGTTGGCATAGTTAAATCCATATCATTCATTAACCAATGTTAATACAAAACCTTTTTGGCTGGGAGTGTTCAGAACCAAACAGTATCTCAACTAATGACAACAGTAATGACTAAACAACAAGGAAACAACGTTTCACTGCTTCGACACACTCTTGTCGTCAGATTCCAAAGTGCAACACACAAGCAAAACAGGTCTCAACTTTATGACCGAGGTCAAATTAAATCTCGTGGATTTAAACGGTTGTTAAGGTTAGTTTTTTGTTGTGGGTTTTAGACTTAGCGTTTCTAAGTTCAAGTTAGACAATGCGACTTATAGGGTGGGAAATATGGTAGTTTAAACCTGATTAGTTTATTTACTAACTTGTGTTTGTACGACCTTATTATCCCATGAAGTCGGTGAGTTTGTGAGATCTTTGTCTTTAGTGGAGTCATTGAACGCCTTGTAAGGTTTGATCTGATTTCGATGTACCCATTTAGCAATTGGCTCTTTGCGGCCTTTGCTGATTTTGATTTCGTAGACGACTGAGGACACTTTGTCTGTTATCAGATGAGGTCCAGTCCACCTGGGCATTAGTTTGCGGGCGAGAGTTCCGGTCTCGGACCCTCCTTTCCCGGTTGCTGGGGCGAACGTATAGTACCAGACTCTGTCTCCCACTTGGAGTTCATTGTGAGAGGCCTTTTGGTCGTAGTACGCCTTACGTCCTTCAGCGGATCTTTCCAGGTTTTTCTGGGCGAAAGCAAAAGTGTTTCTGAGGTGTACATTCAAATCTTTGTCTTTGGCATGGCCTAACATCACCCCCCTTTGGTCATGGGGGACCACGAGCACAGGTGAGGACGTCCGTCCATGGGCACAAGTTAGGATGCCACCGTTTAGTTTAAGCTGTTCGCGCAGCTGAGAGAAGACGGTACACAGGAATCGTTTAGGTTTTGGCCAACGTATCTTCTTACGTTTACCTCTTTCCGTGTAATTCAGGTGTGTCACAACCGTCGGCGCAGTCGCAGGTGTGTCTGATTGTACAGACTGCGACGGGTCACTGTCGTTGTGTGTGTCTTCCCACTTCTTGACTGAAGAGGGGCTCTTTGAGTCTGTAAAAACTATGTCATTTCTGACTAGTTCTAGACACAAATGTCCCTGAACCAAGGTTTCATCGAAAGCTTGGCTGATAGCCGATTTACCTGTCCCAGGGGACAGTACAGCAACCTCGGTGTGGGGTCCTTGGATCTCCACACCTTTCTCTACCTGTGGTAGGTAATGTGAGTTTTCCCCCTTCTTGTCTGATGAGGGGTCCTCGTAATCTGCAACAATGATGTCCAAGTGACTGTCAGCGTTTGGTTGACTGTCATCTTCTGGACTCAGATGCCCTTGAACCAAGGTTTCATTGAAAGCTTGGTTGATTGCCGAATTACCTGTCTCAGAGGACAGTACAGCGTCTTCGGTGTGGGATCCGTGGATCTCAACACCTTTCACTACCTGTGGTAGGTAGTGTTCAGTGAGTGCTGAATGTGTCAGCTCACAGAGGAGGTTCTCTTGTTGGGCCAGAGTTTGGTCCAACTTTTGGGTCTCTTCTGTCTCACCTGTAGTTGAAGGTTCACTTACCGGGCTCTCGTCCTCGGATGAGGTGTCCCGTGTGTCCTTTGCGGTACCTGCGGTTAGGCAGTCTGTATCGCAACTAGGAAGCACTTTTATTGGCAGGGGTTTTCTCACTGTGCTCCACATTTTCCGTCGACCATAATCTATAATCGCGTTGAAGCGGTTTATAAAATCTTGGCCAACCAAAAATGGGAATGAGTCAAGTTTAGACACGTACACCGGGTGGCGTAGTGTCATTTCGCCAATCTGCATGTGAACCATAGCCATAGCTGTTAGGGTTGTTCTCGTCTCTGCGAGACCCTGTAGCTCAATAGCACATTTCTCAAAGGGTATTTGCCTGTCAACACCGTTAGCGGCGGTCCTCAGCTCCTCGAACAGCTTGGCCGACATAATGGTTATATCAGCACTACCATCCAGGAGGGCTTCACGCTCAAGGACACCTTCCAGTGTGATAGGCAGGTAAGCTTTCTTAGCCACCCCCCTTTGTATAAAGTTACACAGAAACCTCACAGGTCTTGGCCCACGTTTCTGTTCACGTGTGACTCTGGCTGTGTAATCTTGTTTACTGTCAGCATCTTGTTGGCTGTCAGCATCATGACCTTCAGGATGTTGTTGACTATCAGCAGTTGGTTTGCTGTCAACATCCATGGCAATGTCAGAAGTAGTGTGCGCTGAGTTATTTGTGTGCTCTGAGTCTTTGTGAAAGACAGTGCTACACATCGCTCCAGGTTGGTCAATGTTGATAGTGTCATTATCAATGATAACGCCACTCATTGTATCAGGTTGGTCAAGCACAGTAACATTCAAATCTACTGACAAACTACTTACTTCCTCTGTCTCTTCCGAGCATAGAGGTGTTGGGCCATTATTCCGGGACATTCGTGACTCTTTGCCTGTCTCGAACTGTTCTGTTCGAGGCGCGGGAGGTGCAGTTCCAAGGCTCGGGGGTGGCTGTTGGGACGACGCATAGTTACATGAGTATAGGTCCTCATCCTTCAATTTCTTTTGAAGTCCACCCACCGATTGACCTCGGTTTTCACCCATCTGGTTCGATCTGAACCGTTGTGGGTCTCTTAGAGAGTGAACACCTACCTTTTGTGGTTCGTTGCTTGTCTCAGATTTTTCAATCTGAGGTGCTTCAGGGGCGGGGCTCCCTTTAAACCATTTTGAGTCACTGTTCCAACTGGTACCAACATTTCGGTGTATGTCAGTTTGAAAATCTTGTTCATTCTTGCTAGTATTATCCAACTCTTTTAACGACCGACGTAAGTGCTCTACCTCTCCCGAGGTCAGAGGACCTTTGAGACGACGGTGTTTATTCTCGCTTTCTATAGGAGAGAGAACCTCGCCTATTTTT
>JBBPBX010105151.1:0-11626 GCA_038048925.1 Garcialebias charrua | reverse complement strand
AATTCAATTGGTGAAATAATGTGCTTGATGGGTGACAATAATTTTTTTCTAGTAATTGTTCTTATAGCTCTTTTCTGTAACAAAAAATAGGTTCCGTAAATGTTTTACATGCTTTACCCCAGATATCAATACAATAAATTATATGTGGAACAATAATTGTGTTGTACAACAAGTACAGAGCTTTATCATTTAACAGGTTCTTGACGTTGTACAGAACGGCAATAGATCTAGCTATCTTTGTCCTAACAGAATTTATGTGATGCTTCCACGTCAGTTTGTCATCAATGATGACACACAAAAACTTCACTTACACGACAGATCTCAACACCATCAATCATAAAAGGAATATCAACAGTTTTTTATAAATCATGTATTTAGTTTTATCTAAATTAAATGATAGTTTATTTAGTTTAAACCAATTTTGTATTTTTTACTAATTCTATCTTCATAAACTCAAAAATCTGTTTCATATCATGTCCCAAACAAAAAAATGTTATGTCATCAGCGAATAGGATACATTTGAAGAGTCCAGACACCTTAACCAAATCGTTAACATACAGAATAAATAATTTTGATCCAATTATGGAGCCCTGAGGGACTCCACATGTAATATTACAGAGGTTGGATCTTACATTGTTTAATTGTACAAATGGTTTTCTGTTTCTGAGATAGCTAGTTACCCACTGCAATGCTGGTCCTCTAACACCATATTTACCGGTACTCAATTTGTCGATGAGAATGGTATGATCAACAGTATCAAAGGCCTTTTTCAAATCAACAAAAATCCCAAGTAGGGGTGGGCGATATTACCAAAAAATGATATCACGATATATTTTTTGAAATACCCCGATAACGATATCAGACGATATTTCACATTTTCTCCTTTTATTGAATCAACCAAACAAATGTGTAATTTCAAAATGACTTTTCATAAACAGTCACCAGAATACAAAAAAATATATTCATATTTAACAAGCAAAAATATATATACCGCACCAGCCGCCACTGAGGTGTGCGGTAATGACTATTCTAACACTTTAACACATTTTAAAAGAGCATACAGTAAATAAAAAAAATAATTTCTTACTTTAAGCGGCAGCTTCTGTCATCAGTTTGCCTGTTAGCTCCAGCTGTTAGCTCCAGCTGTTAGCTCCAGTTGTTAGCACCGCTGCGTTACGTCTGAGCTTCGCAGCTTTCTGTAGCACCACGCAGTTTAAACCCTTTACAGGAAGGACTGTTAGTATCCTAACTTCATACAGTTGGAGACAGAAAAAGTTTTAATAACTTACCGACGCCGCAGTCTGTGCGCGCCGCCTTCAGCTGTTAGCATTTAGCCCCCGAACCCGCAGCTCCGGGCAGTCCGGTTTAGCTGCACGCACCTCCTAAAAGGTTGTCGGCTTTATTATTCCAAGTTAGCTCGTTGTCCCCCGATGTCTTCGGCTTCCAGTCCGACATCGAGGCGAGCTCCAGGGACCTCTGATCGCACAAAGCCGGCTGCCCGGTGAAGCTACGAGATGCAACTATGAGGCTAATGCTAGCTCGTTCCTCCTCCTCGCGGTGTGCGCGCGCATGCGTATTAACAAAATGTAGGGCATCTCCACATGAAGGCAGTCTCCACGGAACACCGGCTGCTGTCTGCTGCTTCACGCGGTCCGCGTTCCTCCACAAAACCACCGTTATCGCAAAGTGACGCAGTCAAATGACGTCATCATAGGATGCCGCGATATAATTTTTTTCACCGGTGTCAAAAATCCACCGGTATTATCGTAAACGAGACGATATGGCCCACCCCTAATCCCAAGACAATAGATAGTTCCCATGTGATGTAACATCAGGGGCATTTCCGGGTAATCCTCCATGCGTATAGGCGGAACTAAGCTACCAGAGCAGCAGTTACAGCGTAGTCTACCGGCAGTGTATTTTTCACGTTTTTTTAATTTGTTTATTTCTAATTAATTGCAATGGTTACTTCGTGTTGGGTTAAGGCCCCAATATACCTGTTTCTTTTGCCTCACGCCGCTCGGCGCCGTGGGAGCGCCGCGGCAAAAGCCTTTGATCACGGGCGTGAACGCGCCAAGGTCAAATTTTACTACGCCTACGCGCGCGCGTTGATAAACTGCCTCGCGTGTCAGCAAATGACCAATCAGCGACCTCAATTTGTCCTGCTCCGCCCGGCTGCAGCTGCTGGAGCCTGCACTCAGAGAGCTGCGCTTGCACAGAACTATAAAATGAACTGCCTGCGCGCTGCACACGCCAGTCCAGCGGCGCTGGGCACAAAGAACAGTATACTGGGGGCTTTAGTGGGTGTTCCAATCGGGGAAATGCCAAGCGGAATTTTTACTTAATTCCGAAAATAAGGAAAAATGAAGGACCAGAAACCGCAGAGTTCACCTCTGTCTCTAGCAGCAGGTTACAGTGCTGCTTATCGGTAGTTAATTTTCTCTTTTTTTTTTTTGGTTGTTTCTTGCTGGGTGAGGGTGTTACAACCAGGTAGACGTTTGGGCAAAGCACAGTTTTCACTTAATCCCAAAAATAAGGAAACGTGAAGGATCTATTTCCATCGGAAGAGCTCACCGCAGCTCCTCCTCTCTCTGAGTCTGACCTAGCCAGATCTGCTCTTGAAGACGTCGTGCTCCGATCACCTTTTGTCCGGTAAACAAAATATTCTATATAAACCATTTTGTGAAAAAATGTCAGAACAATGTTAGAGTATAACTGTCTGTGTGTTGGACTTTTTTTTAATTTTTTATGATTTAGCGTCTACTGCTGTGGTTAGCTTAGCATGTCGCTCCACACGTTAACACTCACAATAACAAAGTTCTGGTTCCATGTTGAGCCTGGACTGTTTGTTGTCAGGAGGCTGTGTGTTATTTTAGGTAAACCTTTATTTAGCTGGTTAGATATGATTGAGACAGTTTACACATCTTTCTTCCAAGATAGACAGAGTCACCAACAGCAGCTCTCAAAACATGACTCGTCATTTAACCAGAGTTATAAAAGCATACTTAAAATAATGACGTGAATAAAAGAAGAGAAAAATGCACATGAAGCTAAAATTGTAGGGCCAGTTTACACGGCGCGTATTTTGAGTGTAACCGCTACTTTCTCTTTGCGACTTTGCTTATCGCCTACACGACGCTGCTGGCCCCCCTCGATGACACCGATACTTTTCTGACCCTGCTCTCAAGGTGGAAGTTTTTCGCTGACCCCCCGCTGATAATGTAAACATCTCCCGTGGAGCTTTTGTGTCAACCACATGCGCGCAGCCCGCACGCGCGGACAGTGACATTTCACGTGTCACGTTGCAAAATATAACAGTTTAACAATAATAAACAGTATTTATGTTGGCGTGGGAGATGTAAATTTATCTGAACTACAGTATCTATCTGGACTCGTTACATTTTTTAAACAGTGCGTAACGTGCTGTGAAAATGAAGACACAGGTTTATTTTTTATTTATTTATTTATTCAGCACCAAAGTTTAAACACAAACACTGAGAATTAAACTGAACACACTATTAAAACACGTGAACCGAACTGTAACTACGTTAATGAACTGGACTCTTGCTGTGTGTTCATCTGGACCCATCAGAACCGCCGAACCGTCTGCCTGTCAACGACAGCTTCTCCACCTGGCAGAAATAAATAAATAAATAAATAAAAACTCAGTTGTTGTGTGATCAAAGTAAACACAAGCAAACATTATATTAAGAACGTTGATTTACCTGCTGTAAGTCAGCTGTTTATCACGGAGTAAAGTCCGGTTCTGGTCCACAGTCCACTCAGCGGTTCTGGTCCACAGTCTCAGCGTCTGGTGTGCAGCTTGTTAGATGAAGCGGGTCCCACTGACTCAAATCTGTTGACTCTTATCCAAATTCCAGCTTTAACTTGTTGTTAACTTGTTGACAACAACTTGTAGTTAGCTGATTTTAGCCAGAGAGGAAAACAGACGAGGCAGCTGCTGGTGAAGATTCTCAGTCATCCAGGACATGATAAATCAAAAAGGCGTTCAATTCAAGATCAACTGGACTTTATTTGTAACAGAAGACGTTTCGCTTCTCATCCGAAAAGCTTTATCAATTCAATGACGACGAGGCAGCTGCTCTGTTTACCTCAGGCAGCGCATGCGCAGTAGTGAAGGTTCCAAAAATCACAGCGCCATCTAAAGGCCCAGCATGGTAACTACAGTGAAATCATGAGGACGGGGGGTGGAGGGGGAGAAAGTCGTATCCACAGAATTCGACCGTGTCAACGCAAAACTTTTCACCTAATTAACATACCCAAAACATCCGTTTCCCCCACACAGTGTCCGTGTAAACAGGGCCTAAAAATGTGAGTAAATATCTGTTAAAGCATTTACTAAACAAATTGTCGATAAATAATATAAATACATGTGTGTGTTATATTGTACTGTATATGCATGATACACACACATCAGTGTTTCCATCCATCCATCCATCCATTTTCGTCCGCTTATCCGGGGTCGGGTCGCGGGGGTAGCACCGTAGCAGCCTAAGTAGGGAGGCCCAGACTTCCCTCTCCCCAGCCACTTGGAGCAGCTCCTCTGGGGGAATCCCAAGGCGTTCCCAGGCCAGCCGAGAAACATAGTCCCTCCAGCGTGTCCTGGGTCTTCCTCTGGGTCTCCTCCCGGTGGGACATGCCCGGAACACCTCACCAGGGAGGCGTCCAGGAGGCATCCTAACCAGATGCCCGAGCCACCTCAACTGGCTCCTCTCGATGTGGAGAAGCAGCGGCTCTACTCCGAGTCCCTCCCGGATGACTGAGCTTCTCACCCTATCTCTAAGGGAGAGTCCAGACACCCTGCGGAGAAAACTCATTTCAGCCGCTTGTATCCGAGATCTCGTTCTTTCGGTCACAACCCAAAGCTCATGACCATAGATGAGGGTGGGAACGTAGATCGATCGGTAAATTGAGAGCTTTGCCTTTCGACTCAGCTCTCTCTTCACCACGACAGACCGGTACAGCCGGTATTTACAAAATACAGTTTTATTTAAACTAATTACTTAGTAACTATATTTACCCTTAATATTATTTAAATATTAAAGTCAAGGAAAATACAAGTGTATTTCTTTCAGAAACAAGAATATGAAACCCATAACTGTCATCAATGTTATGCATTAGTAAATAAATGTTTACTTTTAATATATTTGTGTCTTGTCTTTAATTATGTAAGACTTATATTAACCTTGATGTTACCTTGCAGAAACCTCAGTTTATCCACTGGGGCTACACTCATAAACTCATCATATGATGTATTCACATCACCAACATACACTTTTTCCCAATTTTGTTTAATCCAAGTCATAAATTAGTCTATCCATCGCTTTTTTGGATGTGTTAATTATTTTTCTTTTTTGTAACTTTTAATAATGATTTGATCATTTTTATAGATTGTAAAAATTAGTAAGTGATCGCTTAGATCATTAACAAGAATACCACCTATCACATCCTAGCCTGGCCCTCGCCTTCCTGCACAGCTCTGCTCAATTCTCATTTCCCTTCACTGCACAAGCGAAGTGAAGGACAGGGTCTGGTTTTAACCAGGCTAATCACATCCCCATTAGTTGTATTTGTGAAAATATTATCTATTACAGTATAGTGGCACTATGATTTGTGATTCTTGTAGGCTTTGATATTAACGGATACATATTTAAACTATACATCGAATTTATGAATGTACTAATGTTACTAGCATCCATTGTATTTCCTAAATCAATATTAACGTCTCCACATAAAAAAAAACATTTTTATTAATGTTCTTTTCCAATAACTCTATGAGTTTGTCAGTAAATATTTCTATCATTGAGCCTGGTTATCTGTATACACAACTTACTATGTTGTTTTTACCATTCTTGCTTATTATTTCTATTGTTACCATTTCCATTACATTATCAACAATTATTGGCATTTCACATTTTACTATATCAATTTACATTTAATTTCATTCTTGACAAATAGAGCGACTCCACCACCCCTTCCACTTTTTCTGTTCATATAATATAATTCATACCCATCGAAGTTAATACTTGTATTTACATCATTTAGCCAAGTCTCTGACAATGCTATTACCGGTATATCAAATGTTCTATTTAATAGATTTAAGTAATCCATTATTTGAGATATATTTGCATTTATACTTCTGCTGTTAAAGTGAATAATAGAAAGATTTCCATTTGTAACATTGATATCATTAAACTGATCTTCATTGTAATATTTACAATCTTTCATAACAGGAAATAAATATATATCAATCACATCTTCTATATTATATATCTTAGATTCTGTGTCTTCGTATATTGTCATGTTAAAATGTACTTGTTTGTCCGACTGTACGTTTTATAGAGTTGTAGATGTGAATTAATTTAAATGAATTGTAATTTGCATTCTCTTAAGATCATCTAAGTCTTTCCAAGTCCTTAAGTTCTTTTATTATTCTTGGCTGAGACCCTTCACATATTTTAATCCAAATATTACCATTTCTTGTCCATGTAGATGTTATTTTATTCTGTTTTTTCAACAACCTTGCCTCACGTGCAATATATTTTTTTTCCCGTTAGATGTTCATTTATGTATACCTTTGTTCCTTTCAGTTTTTTTTGCTTGCATTATTATATTATTTCTAGTTTTCCTACTAATGAACTTCAGAATTATTGTTGTTTTGGTTTTATCCACTTTGCTGGGCAAAGTGTGGCAGAGTGAAATGTCTTCATGGTCCACATCAATGTCCTTGTCTTGTAAGTAGTACACCACTTGTTCCTCCAAAGTCCGTTGTTCCTCACGTTGTACTTCTTCTGTTTTGTCATCACCCTCAGCAACCTTTGAATATGATCGGCGCTTGATGGCAGCACGGTGGCACAACTGGTAGAGCTGCTGCCTCTCAGCGAGCAGGTCCCCGGTTCAAATCCCGGTCCAGGGGCCTTTCTGGGTGGAGTTTGCATGTTCTCTCCGTGCATGCGTGGGTTTTCTCCGGGTGCTCCGGTTTCCTCCCACAGACCAAAAACATGCATGTTAGGCTGATTGGTAACTCTAAATTGACCCTGGGTGTGAGTGAGACAGGTCCCTCTTGTAAATGAGTCCCCGTGGCTCAACGAGGCTAGCCTGTATAAATAAAGGTTGAATGAATGAATGAATTCAAGTCCAGTAATCACCAGATTATTTAGTCTTGCGTCCTGCTCCAGATCGTCATTTTATTTCAAGTTCAGCAATTTTATTGTCGTTGTTGATTACTAGGATTTTTAATTGTTTTAATTCTTCAACCAAACCAGCAAGAAGTTCCTGTTTAGATGCTAACCTTGTTAGCTTGAAGCTCATGAAGTCTAGAGATTTCTTAATTTCCTCCATTTCAACCGAATTTCCTAATAGTGATTCATGTTTCCTTAGGCCTCGTCTATTGGACATAGTTCATCAAAAGTCTGTCCAGATGTTGGAATAATGTCAGCTTGTTGGTCAAAGTAGAAGCCCGATAACGATGTTCACCAACCTTTTTTATGTAGCTGCGGCCTAGCAGCTACAGCGCCCAGAACCAACACCGTTGGAACTGATCCAGCTGTCCCAACAGTCACACAGGACCCACCATGACACGTCAGCTCCAGAAGGTAAATCCAACGGCTACTTGCTGGAGAAGCGCAGCGGCCTCGCCGGAACCCACGTCTCCGACAAAGATGATCAACTGTGTCCCGCGTCGTTCACCCACCGCCTGTCGGAGAAACGCAACGCCCCCCACTGGAATCCACGTCCCGTCCAAGCTGGCCCTACGGCAGGCCGCGTCGTCCAAACACTGCCTGCCGGAGAAGTGCAGCGGCCTTTACCGGAATCCACGTCACCGTCAAAGCTGGTCCGACGGCGGCCCGCGTCGTCCCCCACAGCCTGACGTAGAGGCTCAAGCGGCCCTCTCCAGCCAGTTGACCGAAGCAAGTCCGGTGAAACGGAGAAGAAATTAGTAAAAAAAAAAAATTGTAATCCGATATTTGGATTGATGATTTAACTGTCTGAAATGATTATTTAGACAGTAGCATCTTGATGTTCAGCAGAGCTCATACAAAGCCGTCAACACCTGCCGCCATCTTAGGATATTTACAGTGACATGTGGTAAATGAAGAGTGTTAAATTGATTGTTATTGACACTCTTTAAGCTAACAAACTTTTAAAAGGTTTTACACTCTTAAAGCTAACAAGCTTTAAAAAAGACAACGGAGCCTTAAACAGACTGTTGCTCCTGTCTTTCAGCATGTCTGAATAAAAATGTATAAAAAACAAAGTATGGATCTGTGTCTGAAGGACTTAATCATTAGGTTACATCATCATCATCATCATCATCATCATCATCATCATCATCATCATCATCATCATCAACTTTATTCAGCAGACTCGTGGTCCACAAAAAAACATAACACACACAACACATACCGAAAAAAAAAAGAAATGAATTAAAAAATATATATATAATAAAAAATAAAATCTTATAAAAGACTCGTGTACCAATGATTCCACAGAGCCGACTGGTATCTTAGCGCACTGACAGAGGGATGTGAAAACGTTACAATAAGACTGTTCATGGAGCTGCACAAACGACGCATAAACTTGTACATCAAATTTCTCATGAGCGCCTGAAACGTTCTGACATGTGCATTACAGAACATTTCACTTGCACTGCTGAACCTTGGTTTCTTAAGTAGAATTCTCAGGGAGTCATTATAAGCAACCTTAAGCTTCTGCATGCTAGCTTTTTTAAATTTACACCACAGAGGAGCTGCATACAAGGATGTACAGTAAGCTTTAAACAAACATATTTTTACCTCATTAGTGCACATGTGAAACTTCCTCCTCAGAATGTTTGCCTGGGCGTACAACATGCGACACTGTCGATAAATGTCATCATCATCACATAGCTGGTCAGTGATGTAGTGACCCAGATATTTAGTTTTTGAGCAAACATTTAACTTTTGTCCTGACAAAAAGAAATCAGGGAAACAGAGTTGTTTGTCTGCTTTAGTCCTACATATTAGCACAACCGTTTTCTTAGCATTGTACTGCACATCAAATCTCAGCCCATAATCAGAGCAGATATTCAGTAACTGTTGAAAACCAGCACTGCTGGGCGAGAGGACAGCCAGGTCATCAGCATACATAAAGTGATTAACCAGGGTATCACCGATCACACATCCAGTTTTACAGAGGTTCAATTCTTTTGACAGGTCGTCCATATAAATGTTAAACAGGGCAGGTGAAAGAAGCCCACCCTGACGCACACCGTTACTCACACCAAAGGAAGCAGAGATGTTATTGCCCCATTTTACATGCATTTTCTGGTTAGAATACCAGTAAACTAAAATTCGTATAATAATATCTGGAACACCTCTCTGTTTTAATTTGTCAAATAACTTGTAATGATTGACACGATCAAATGCCTTAGAGGCATCAATAAACCCAATTAACACAGATGATTTTTTTGATAGATATGCTCTTGCTGCCTCTTTCAGGCCATAAATACAGAAATCAGTTCCCAACTTGGCTTTAAAACCAAATTGATTATCTGTTGTACTAATAAACTGATTAAGACGATCAAGCAAGATTTTTTCTAACACTTTAGAGATCACACTAGCTAAAGCTATTGGTCTGTAGTTATTAAGGCTACCAACCTTACTAGTTTTGTCCTTAATTACCGGCACAAGAGTGATAGATAATAAAGAATCAGGCAACTGTCCATGGGTTAGAAACCCAGAGAAACAAATTGCAAGCAGCACAGCCACTTTTTGGCTAGCATATTTCAGATGTTCTGCTGTAATGCCATCAGAACCTGTTGCCTTATTCTCACACAAGTACGCTATAGCCTGCTGGACTTCACTAGGGGTTATAACCACATCACTCTTAGGAATATTTCCCAGTCCATATGGTTCACTTTTTACACAGTTAAATAAAGCAGAATAGTGCTGTCTCCATAGCTCTGCTATATTATGAGCCCCAGATACGCCCTCTATGGTACTGGGGAATAATGCAGCAGACCTGTTTAAAGCTCTGACATCGTTCCAAAAGCCAATGGCATTATTACAAAGCAGTTTTTCAGCCATAGAGTCTGCTCTCATGTTCTGTTCATATTTGGAAATGTACCGAATAGCATATTTAAACTTTGCACTGGTTATTTTTTTATAATCAAGAATAGTCCCATTTCTTGGTCTACCTGCTTCTACCCACATCTTATATGCCTGTTTCGCTTCTGCATGGTATCCTGACACATATTTATTCCAACCTGGCCTGATGTTATTGGTCTTTCTGGATGTAAGGAATGATCTTGTAGACTCACTCAAAGCACCCACAATGCCATCATACATAGTATGAAGGTCTATACAGTGAGAGATATCACTGCAATTAACATCTGAGCACATGACAGATTGAAGAGGAAGACTTATTTTACTCAAAAGAAGATCAGTTTTCATATGATATATTGATAAATCATATTCAGAGAGTCTGGACCATTGGAATTTAGATGAGGGGGCTCTATTTACCCCCAGTATAAACTCTGGAAGACTTTTAATATCCAGCATCATTAAAAATGGAACATGATCTGACATAGAATACTCATATAAAATTTCTATTGATTTTACAACAGCATGGGCATCAGCAGAGCTAATGCAATGATCAAGCCATGATGTTGTATGCCAAGCTTCACTTATATATGTATAGCTATCTGCAGGCAGCAGGATAGCTATACCTATATAACTTTGTATAACTTTGTTATGTTACATGTTATGTTATAACTTTGTATAACTTTGTTATGTTACAACCAGTTTTCTACTCTGAAATATTTTTTGACGAGAAATGTATGACATGTTTCTACTTGTTTCTTTGAATGTAAGAGTCAAACCTTCAGCCAGAATTAAATATTTGTCTTTAATATCTTAACATTTGGACTGAAGTTTTTATTCATGACATAATGCTGCTTTTTATAAATTGTTTTTGTTTCTGTTCCTGCAGAAGTTCAGCAGCTATTGGTAATGAGTTGAAATGAGGGGAAAAAAATGTAGTTGGACTTTGTTATGTTACAACCTGAAAATGTTTTCAGACATTTATTGTCTTCATCTCCTGCAGAAGTTAAAGAGAAGTTTTCTCTGGAGCAGGAGAACTGGAGCCCCAGTCTGGACCAGGAGGACGAAAAGCACCCACAGATTAAGGAGGAACAGGAGGAGGCTGAAATCACCCCCATCAATGTGAAGTTTGAAGATGATGATGAGAAGCCAAAGTTCTCAGAGCTTTGTACCAGCAAGACAGAGAACAGAGACCACAAAGAACAAGATCAGCATTTAGAGTCGGATTCCAAAGATAAAGTATTAGAGTCTTCAGAGGTAAATATCAGTTACAAAAACTGGGAGAATGGTAAACATCTTCCAGTTTTAAACTTTGATCATAATTATACAGTTCCTGAAGATGATACAAAATGTCAGAGTGGTGAGGAGCTTTACAGCAGCAGTGAATGTGGTAAAACATTCTACCAGAGGTCAGATTTGTTAGAACATGGAACAATCCACAAAGGAGGTAAACCTTTCAGCTGCTCTCACTGTAAAGCAACTTTTACATATAAACATAATCTAGTACTGTACAACACATGATG
>JBBPBX010105150.1:0-11627 GCA_038048925.1 Garcialebias charrua | reverse complement strand
AATAAATGCACTTTAATGGGTCAAGTCAGGTTTATTTTAAAAAGTAGTTTTGCTGCCTTCCCACTAAACAGTAGACGTCCAGGGGACGTCGAGGTGACGTCTATATAGAGCCCGTTGGTCGAAGACCAATTCTAGACGTCGCCCCGACGTGCAAACAAGGTCTTTTTTTGACGTCTAAATATGACCGCATTTGTACGTCATATGAACGTCAGTTTTGGAGATGATCTGGACCATGTTCACAGAGTTAAACTTTTAGGACTATAAAAGTGCAGTTAGACAATTGATTTATTAAGAATGTTGTTTTTTAATATCATTTTAATGCATTTCCTCAATTCTTTTTTATTTTTTTTACAAATTAGACTTGTCCGTCATTTGAGAGTCCAATTCTAGACGTCGCCCCGACGTGCAAACAAGGTCTATTTTTGACGTCTAACCATGACCGCATTTGTACGTCGTATGAACGTCAGTTTTGGACGTTATCTGGACCTGGTTCACAGAGTTAAACTTTTAGGACTATAAATTTGCAGTTAGACAATTGATTTATTAAGAATGTTGTTTTTTAATAACATTTTAATGCATTTCCTCAATTCTTTTTTTCTTTTTTACAAATTATATATACTGTATATTATTTATTTGAAGAATATAATTGTTGTTGTTGTTGTTGTTGTTGTTGTTGTTGTTGTTGTTGTTGTTGTTTTCATTCATTCAACCTTTATTTAGGCAGGTTAGACTCGACTCATTTACAAGAAACCTCATTTATTCCACGACGTCGAGGTCACACATTCATTTCAGTAGGTGGCAGTACTTGTGTTTTTTGCTTTCTTCCATTAAAAAACAAGAAGAAGAACTTCAGAGCCCGAGCGTTATGATTGGATTGGCGGAGGTAGCATATGATCTGTTCCAACCAGTCAACGCCTCTCTTGTTGAACCGCGCTGGCTTGAATCTCAACCGTTGTTGTTTATATTCTGTCTGTGCTGCCTGTGATCTTTCGGAGGCGGCTCAACTGTTCAGTTCATTTGTCACGGAACTCCTGTCCTAAACTTGCTGCAATCCATTCAGAAGTTGAAGGTAATTGGTTCTGTTTTGTAGCTTTACTCTCTTGAATTCTGTGGTTTCACGTACATAGCTAACGATGGAGCTAACTTTGGAGCTAACGAGCTAACGTAAGCTAACTTGTATCTACGTCTGCGGCAGACGATGTAAAGAAAATCGAACAGTACAGTTTAGAAAATAAGTTATTCTATGCAAGTAAGCCGTATGCTACGAGTTTTTTTTGTTTTGTTTTTGTTTCTTTGTTTTGCTTTGAGACTATCGAGGCCTGCATGCGTCCCCATTATTCATTCATTCAACCTGCTTGTTTAGACTGATGAATTAGCCGGCTGGAAGGTGAAACGTTTCAGCATTAAAAAATAGAAAAAAACTGTCCAGATGACCTGAATTCAGACCAAAGCTTTTCAGTTGCAAATGAATGAGTAAATGTGAAATAAAAAAGCTTTAAAATGTCTCCTATCTCTAATTTTACTTTGACTAGGCAAAATGAGATAAGTCTAAACTACATTCTGACTAATATCTCTGTGAACATGTCGCTCCAGTTGTGTTTATAAACAACTGTGTTTTTTTTTCTTTCTGTCAGGTGTGTGGTGTTAATCTGGACTTGGAATTTGGTGTCCTAGGTATGTTTTGTGACCCCATCCTCCCCCGAGAAACAAAGCGTGCACTTTCAAGACACGATCCCTGATGGAGCATTCACATGACAAACACATCATTGTTGTCAACTGTTCAGGATCCTCATGATCCTCTTTTTCTGAAGTTAGTTTATTTATAATCTCGTGTAATCTCATTTCAGATTAAGCTTGATCAGGTTATGTGACCGAACGTGGCGCGCGCGGTCTTATCAAAATGAATCATGTTTATGAGTTAGTTTGATGAGGACAAACGACCACTGTCCCAAATCTTTAATGTTTGGTGTCAAAATGTCTCATTGTGATGAAACCCACTAATTATATTGCACCAGTTAAACTCCAAACATGTGTGGAACCTGTGTGCGTGTCTTTTAGGACATGGCAAACGGAGGGGACCAGTTCAACCTTGCAGAGGACTCGGAGTGCGCGGAGTCGCGGACCCCCCAAAATAGTCCACCAAGGACAGTCCTCTGAAGGCGTCCAGCCAGCAGGTAGCAGCTCAAGTGTGTAAATAATCATTTATTTGACTTTTCACCACATCCAACTTCCCCTTCAGAATATAAAGTAAAGACTGTGAATCAAATCACAAACTGTTTGTTGTACAGGGTAGTGTATATATAAAAGTAGTGTAAATGTAAACAGTAGTAATAAATGTAAACAGTATTAATGTAAACAGTGAATATAAACAGTAGTATGACTATAGGCAGTAATGTAATACAAACAGTGCAAATATGAGAAGTAGTGCAAACTGAATGAGCACATGACTGAGAGTTTAGTGAATAACCCGTTTGATGACACAGGGACCAGTGTTAAAATCTTTGTGTTGTGTGGTAATGTGTGAGAAAGTTTTTTGTGTTAAGGCAGTTCAAATGGGAGGGGAGGCAGAGCAGGCAGAGTGTTTAGCATCCTTACTGCCTGATGAACAGAGCTGTCTCTCAGTCTGCTGGTTCGAGCCTGGAGACTCCTCAGTCTCCTCCCTGAAGGCAACAGTCTAAAGCAGCTGTGTAGTGGGTGTGTGGGATCACCTGCCATGCAGTGGGCTTTCCGAGTGAGGCGTTTGCTGTGTAAGTCCTGCAGTGAGGGGAAGGAGGTGCCGACGATCTTCTCAGCTGCTCTCATGATGCGCTGGAGGCTCTTGCGGCAGGATGCAGTACATGCACCAAACCACACAGTGATGCAGCTGGTCAGGACACTTTCTATGGCACCTCTGTAGAAGGTGCACATGATGGGGGTTGAAGCTCCAGCCCTTTTCAGCTTGTGGAGAAAGTAGAGACGCTGGTGAGCCTTCTTGGCCAGTGCTGCAGTGTTCCTGCTCCAGGACAGGTCCTTTGAGACGTGCACTCCCAGGAACTTGGTGCTGTCCACTCTCTCCACTGCGGTGCTGTTGATGGTCAGAGGGGCATGTTGGGCATCCCTCTTCCTGAAGTCCACGACAATCTCCTTTGTCTTCTCCACGTTGAGTGAGATTGTTGTGTCCGTACCACAAGGCCAAGCGGCTCACCTCGTTCCTGTAGTCCGTCTCATCGTTGTTGCTGATGAGACCCACCACTGTTGTGTCGTCCGCAAACTTGATGAAGTGGTTGGAGCTGTATGATGGTGTGCAGTCGTGTGTTAGCAGGGTGAATAGAAGGGGGCTCAGTACACATCCTTGTGGGGTCCTCATTGCTAGCAACATTAGCATTTGGAGGTCAGACAGGAGCCTAAGAAAAGCACAAAGAAAAACAAGATTATAACCAGGCAATACCAAAAAACAATATAATAAAACAAAACAGCCAGCCACTAGGGAGCACAAGCCATTGTATCTCTTGTGCCGGTCCCAAGCCCGGGTAAATGGTGAGGGTTGTGTCAGGAATGGCATCCGATGTAAAACACTTGCCAAAACCATAATGCGAGTTCATCAAAGTGAAACCATACCAGATCGGTCGAGGCCCGGGTTAACAACGTCCGCCACCGGTGCTGTTGACAAACAGGGTGCCGGCGGAAATTGTACTACTGTTAGTCGAAGACGCAGAGGAGGAAAACGTGTCAGGAGACAGAGGGAGAGGAGGAAAGTGAAGAATGTAGGACTGAGGGTTGCAACTCTAAATGTGGGGACAATGACAGGCAAAGGTAGAGAGCTGGCTGACATGATGCAGAGAAGAAAGGTAGATGCTTTATGTGTCCAAGAGACCAAGTGGAAGGGCAGCAAGGCTCACAGTATTGGAGCAGGGTTTAAACTGTTTTACCATGGTGTGGATAGAAAGAGAAATGGAGTAGGGGTGGTCCTGAAGGAGGAGTTGGCAAAGAATGTAGTAGAGGTGAAGAGAGTGTCAGATAGGGTGATGTGTCTAAAGGTAGAAGTAGAAGGTCTGATGCTAAACATAGTAAGTGGTTATGCTCCACAGGTTGGATGTGATGGGGAGGAGAAAGATAAATTTTGGAAAGATTTGGATGAAGTGATAGAGAGTATTCCCAGGGAGGAAAGAGTGGTGATTGGAGCAGACCTGAATGGACATGTTGGTGAAGGAAACAGAGGGGATGAGGAAGTGATGGGTAGGTTTGGTGTCAAGGAAAGAAACCAGGAAGGACAGATGGTGGTGGATTTTGCCAAGAGAATGGAAATGGCTATAGTCAATACCTATTTCCAAAAGAGGGAGGAACATAGAGTGACCTATAAGAGTGGAGGAAGGAGTACACAGGTCGACTACATTCTGTGTAGAAGAGGAAACCTGAGAGAGATTGGAGACTGTAAGGTTGTAGCAGGGGAGAGCGTGGCCAGACAGCATCGGATGGTTGTGTGTAGAATGACTGTTGTTGCGAAGAAGAGAACAAGAGTAAAACCAGAGAAGAAGACCAAATGGTGGAAGCTAAAGAAAGAAGAATGTTGTGAGAAATTCAGAGACGAGCTGTTAAAGGCTCTGGGTGGTAAGAAAGAGCTTCCAAGTGACTGGGCTACTACAGCAACAGTAATTAGAGAGACAGGTAGGAAGGTACTTGGTGTGTCATCTGGACAAAGAATGGAAGATAAGGAAACCTGGTGGTGGAATAGTGAAGTGCAGGACGCCATTCAAAGAAAGAGATTAGCCAAGAAGAAATATGACTGTGAGAGGACTGAAGAGCGGAGACAGGAATATAAGGAGATGGGACATAGAGCAAAGAGGGAAGTAGCTAAGGCAAAGCAGAGGGCGTACAATGAGTTATATGGGAGACTGGACACTAAAGAGGGCGAGAAGGACTTGTACCGATTGGCAAGACAGAGGGATCAGGCTGGAAAGGATGTGCAGCAGGTTAGGCTTATTAAATATGGGAATGGGAATGTTCTAACAAGTGAGGAGAGTGTGATGGGAAGATGGAAGGATTACTTTGAGGAGCTAATGAATGAAGAGAATGAAAGAGAAAGAAGAGTGGAGGTAATAGAAACTGTGGACCAGGAAGTGGGAAAAATTAGTGAGGGTGAAGTCCGGAAAGCTCTGAAAAGAATGAAGAAGGGGAAGGCAGTAGGACCTGATGACATACCAGTGGAGGTTTGGAAATGTCTTGGAGAGATGGCAGTGAGGTTTTTGACTCAAATATTTAATGGAATATTTGAGGGTGAGAAAATGCCTGAAGAATGGAGAAGAAGTGTGCTGGTTCCCATTTTTAAGAACAAGGGTGATGTACAGAGTTGTAGCAACTACAGGGGAATTAAGTTGATGAGCCACACAATGAAGATCTGGGAGAGAGTTGTGGAAGGAAGGCTTAGACAAGAGGTGACTATCTGTGAGCAGCAGTATGGTTTCATGCCAAGAAAGAGCACCACAGATGCCATCTTTGCTTTGAGGATGTTGATAGAGAAGTACAGAGAGGGTCAGAAAGAACTCCATTGTGTGTTTGTGGATTTAGAAAAAGCATATGACAGGGTGCCAAGAGAAGAGGTGTGGTATTGCATGAGGAAATCTGGAGTGGCAGATAAGTATGTTAGACTGGTACAGGACATGTATGAGGACAGCAGGACAGTGGTGAGATGTGCTGTAGGAGTGACAGATAGCTTCAAGGTGGCGGTGGGATTGCATCAAGGATCGGCTCTGAGCCCCTTCTTGTTTGTTCTGGTGATGGACCGACTAACAGATGAGGTCAGGCAGGAATCCCCATGGACTATGATGTTTGCAGATGACATTGTGATCTGTGGTGAGAATAGGGAACAGGTGGAAGACAACTTGGAGAGGTGGAGGTATGCACTTGAAAGAAGAGGAATGAAAGTCAGCCGTAGTAAGACAGAGTACATGTGTGTGAATGAGAGGGAGGCCAGTGGAACAGTGAGGCTACAAGGAGCAGAGGTCACAAAGGTGCAGGACTTCAAGTACTTGGGGTCCACTGTCCAGGAAAATGGGGAATGTGGTAAAGAGGTGAAGAAGAGAGTCCAGGCAGGATGGAGTGGATGGAGAAAAGTTTCAGGAGTGATTTGTGACAAAAAGGTGTCAGCAAAGGTCAAAGGAAAAGTTTACAAGACAGTGGTGAGACCAGCTATGTTGTATGGTCTGGAGACAGTGTCATTGACAAAAAGACAGGAGAAAGAACTGGAAGTAGCAGAAATGAAGATGCTGAGGTTCTCCTTAGGAGTGACAAGGATGGATAAGATCAGGAATGAGATCATCAGAGGTACAGCACATGTTGAACAACTGGGAGATAAAGTTAGGGAGGCCAGACTGAGATGGTTTGGACATGTCCAGAGGAGGGACAGTGGGTATATTGGTAGAAGGATGTTAGAAATGCAGCTGCCAGGAAAAAGACAAAGAGGGAGACCAAAGAGGAGATATATGGATGCAGTTAGAGAGGACATGGAGGTAGTTGGAGTGAGGACAGAGGATGCAGAGGACAGAGTGAGGTGGAGGAGGATGACTCGCTGTGGCGACCCCTGAAAAGGGAAAAGCCGAAAGAAGAAGAAGAAGAATATAATAAAACAAAAACAAACAAACATAAGAAATTGTCATAACTTACGTGTGCATGTAGTCAGCTGGAGGCTCTCAACACATTTAGTCAAGTATTAGAGAATTCAGTGAGGCCTAGGTCAGAGGATATGGACATCAGAGATTGTAAAATAAATTCAAATCATGCAGGTAACAATTAATGAAGAACCCCAACTGACATAATTAGAAGTAAAAGCCAAAATACTGTATATAAAATGACCAATAAATACACTTGAAATGCATCAATTAAATTAAAAAAGGAGAACTTTACCTCATGTTTTATAATTTAATTTACCTTCATATTTATTTTTATGCTTTGTTCCAATAAACTTTACATACTGTTTTTAAAAACATATTTTTGTGTTCCTTTTTACTTGTATCTGCATTTGTGCCTCCCAATATTTATATTGTAAATATTTATTTATTTTATATTTATTCCCCCAAAAGTCTTTTTATTTCCATGTGTTTTTACACTTCTCTGTCACCCGTTTTTACTTCATCTTATGTATTTCTGTCTCATGATGTAAATAAGGTGGGCTGAGCTTCTTGGGTCAGCTCCACTTCTATTGGTCAAAAAAACAGGAAGGAGCAGGATCCATGTGTAGATCTACTGTGCATGAAGCAGAAATGCATAAGGTAAAGTCAAAACAGGAGACATAGAAATGTAAGACCCATTTAAAAAAGAAAAACTTGTGGGAAAAAAAATATAAACAATAATTGAATATAAACATTAAAAGGCACAAATGCATCTACAAGAAAAACAAAAATATATATTTTAAAAATACAGTAAAATGTAAATTATAAGCAGAAATATATAATTTATTGGAACTAACCTGGAAAATAAAAAGGTCAATTAAATTATATAACATGAAGTAAATTTCTCCTTTGTAATTTAATTTGTGCATTTTTAGTGTATTTATTAATTTATCAGTCCATTCATATACATGCTTTTACTTCTAATTATGTCAGTTTTGATCTTCCATAACAATGAACATACCAAACAATGGAACCTTTATTTTTCCAGTTAGAGTCAGTTGAGATGGAGATCTCTTTTACAAGGGTGACCTGGTCAAGTGGTCAGCAGCACACGTCACATGGTAATTGACAATAAGCATTTGCATTTACCAAAAAAGATGGTTTTATGAACCTGTTTGTAGCAGCCCTTAAACATTTTTCTTCCACTGTACAGGAGGACATGGCAGGAGGTGATGATGAGTGGATCCTCTGGTCCAGCCTGGATGTTTCTGAGAAGTGGAGTCGCCACTGCACGGTACCCAAATACTGTAATAATACCAGTGGTGGAGAAAGTACTCAAACACTGTACTTAAGTAAAAGTACAAATAAACAGACAAAAATTTACTCTAGTAAAAGTAGAAGTACCATATTAATATTTTTACTTAAGTAAAAGTAAATCTTTTGAACCTCATGGGCTCATTTACGAAAGTGACCTGCTAAAACTAAAGAACAATGAACAGCAGTGGTAGAATTTCCTTAAACAATAAACAAACAAACAATAAACAATAGAAAACAAAAGAGAGAAAAAAACAAAAGAAAGTTTTTTTTTTTTTTAACAAAGTATCAAAAAACTAGCAAAACATTATAAGGTAGACGTATAAAATCAAAGACAGGAACAAATCTGCATTGGTTTTTGCCAGGATTCCAACAGATTCTGAAAACCATTTAGAGAAGTCAAGGTCGAGAGCTTCAGATCTTTTTGTAAGATATTCCATGAAGCAGGAGCGGAGTAGGAGAAGGCCCTTTTTCCAAGTTCAGTCCTCACTGACGGAACACTGCAGGTAATCATGTCCTGAGAGCGCACACTGTAGCTGCACTCACGCAAAGACATGTAGGAGGAGATGTATGAGGGCAGCAGACCAAGAAGTGATTTAAAGATGAAAATGTACCAGTGGAAGAGTCTGCGTGAGGTTAATGATGTCCAGTTAACCAGTGAATACAGGGTGCAGTGGTGGGTACGATAATCACAACCAGTTATGAATCTTAGTGCACCATGATAGACAACATCCAACATCCGCAGGGTGCTTGTAGGAGCATTCATGTAGAGAATGTCACCGTAATCAATGGAGGGAAGGAAAGTCACAGACACAAGGCGTTTCCTGACATTCAGTGATAGACATGATCTGTTTCTGAAAAAGAAACCCAGTTTAACTTTCAGTTTCTTCACTAGGTTTTCCACGTGGAGTTTAAAAGAGAGATGTGAATCAATCAGGATACCCAGATATTTATAGGAATCAACAAACTCAATAGAGACACCATTTGAAGATAAAATCAGAGGAGGATCTGCTGGAACCGCCTTCCTATTTGAAAAAAACATCCCAAATAAGTACTTGCTTTTAAAAATACTTAAAGTATTAAAGTAAAAGTACTTGCTGAATGTATTAACTAATGCAATGGTCTACAATACCATTAAGTGTGCGTACTGTATGCATATTTTCTGTAATACATTAATAGTGTTGAGCCATTTTAATGAACAATGCTGCAGATAATGCATGTTTTTATTGTGTTTACTCTGTGACACAGTTCACACTTGGACTTTTGATTCTGTGTGTCAGAATTTCAGTGATGAGTTAAATACCATTAAGCAAAATAAGAAAGAGGAATGATTATACCTTTGAAAGTTTTTATTTAACACAAAATAAAACCAATGTGTCATTTTAACTGCAGTAAACACATTTAAGTAAAAGTTGTCTGTTTGAAAAAAAGAAGCATTAGACACAACTAACAAAGGAATAGATCACTTCAACTCGTTTGTCATCAACTCTAGTTAAAATATTGTCTAGTCAATCTTGTAATGGATCAACAATGAACAATACTTTAACTTCCTGACAACATTTTCAAAACTTGGACCTGAGTGTCGAGACATTTGGAGAAATCTCTTGTCTCCTAACATCCCATGAACTGACACATTTTAATATTGCAGCAAGAATTTCTTGTTCAAGTTCAGAAGAAGTTGGTTTTCAAAGTTTTTGAGTCCATGTCTGGCTCTTTAGGGAGAGAGAATCTGTCCTGCTGTACTGAACAGTCTTTCAATAGTCTTTCAATAATAGTCTTTCACTTTTGTGTTGTTATTTCTTCACAGCTCACATCGTGGACTTTCCTCATGGATGGACGTGTGTCCACTCTGTCCTGCCTCTGTCGTCCAGGACATCAGTCCTGCCTGTCTCTGGTGTCCTTCCATCTGCCTCCATCCATCACCTGTGTCAACACCTTCTGCATGTATGACTGCTGCAAAAACAAACAAAAAAACACCTGTTCTGATGGACAGAACTGCTCACATCAGGACCACACCACTGAGCCCACACCTGGCCTAAAATGCTCCCATCATTCATGGTTGAGCACTGGCTAAGCAGTTCCATCTGATCCAGGTTTGAACTTGAGAAAAACATCAGTGTCTACCTACACTTCAGTCAAAGTAAGGACATTTTGTTTCCTTGTTTCCTTTTTCTGCTGCTTCTAGCTTTTTTTAGAGTTCATGGACTTTTTCATGCACATGGACTGCACACAAACACAAACACCACATGGACTGCACTGGTTTCAAAAACATGATGGTTGCATGGATGTGATTTTCGGCTGATTTGGTGCTGATTCATGTCAATAAGCTGGTGCTGCTGCTGCTGGATGGATGGATGGATGAATGGATGGGAGTTCCTGCTGATTTGCTGGATTTTGATGTTAACAGCTCCTGCTCAAAGAGAAGTGTTCATGTTTCATGGTTGAACTCATTTGCAGATTATGGCTGAGAACTGTTCAGGAAGAGATTTGTACTGTACAGTATTTTGTATGCTTTGTCTGTGCTGGAAAAAACATTACAGTACTGTACCTGTACAGTACATGCTGTACTGGTTTTGTGTGTTTATGGATGAATGTGTGGTATAATGTGTTATCTAAGTGTTTGTAAATAATGTTGCGTGCATGTTTATGGCACAGGATGTCCGCTTGTTCAGTCTCATGCCGTTAAATGTGTGTGCGTCGCTCCGTTAACGGTATAGCCGCGACCTACGTCAGAAATGTGGACCTACGACAGGCACGTGTTTTTGGTCCGCGAGATACGGCAGAATCGACCTAAGTCACACTCGTAGGTCCGGATCCCTGACGTAACTCGAGGATTCCCTGTATAGCCCCCCCTGGTGAAAATGTCACGAGCCGCCACTGGTCACCAATCAGCCTAACAAGCATGTTTTTTTGGTCTGTGGGAGGAAACCGGAGTACCCGGAGGAAACCCACGCATGCACGGGGAGAACATGCAAACTCCACCCAGAAAGGCCTCGGACCGGGATTTGAACCGGCAACCTTCTCGCTGAGAGGCAGCAGCTCTACCAGTTGTGCCACCGTGCTACCCATTTAGCATGAGTGATGTTAATTTTAGTTAAGATGATAATTTTATTTGGCTTACCTCCTCCTGTCTGTGGGAAAATTTTTAGTAAACGCATGTGCAGAACATATATTTTCATTGATCACCCTGTCCTCAAAACAACACAATATAGCATTAAATATTGAGTCTGATGCCAAATGGAGCTGGAAGAGAAAATAAAAGGAATTCAAAATCAGTTAGTTTATTCAGCTCTCCTCCAGAGATCTGTTGAGGTAAAACAAAAGAAAAAGTTCAAGACTACTGAACCTGCACATCAGTAGTAAAAAATGTGGTAAAATACTCTATACATGAAAGCCCAATTAATTTATTTCAGTCCAGTCAAGTCAGATCAAATCAAATCAAATGTTTTTAAGAACGCAGATCCATGACATTTTTCATTGACCCTTGACCAAATCCACATCGAGGGTCTGTGTTTTGGCTTTGCTGGGTATAGGGGCATTCCCGTTTAGACCCGCGAAGCCTCTGGAACCTTTTTTCCTGTACACATTCCAAAGAACAAAAGAAAAATACAATAGTTATTAAGAGCACCAATTTTACTTGTCTTTGATACGCAGATATGTACATGAGCAATATCTTTTGTAGGCTTCTGATTTCTCCCACTTTTTCTGAAACAGTACAGTGTGTCCTTT
>JBBPBX010105149.1:0-11627 GCA_038048925.1 Garcialebias charrua | reverse complement strand
ATACAAATGCTGTACCCACATCCTGAAATGCACATTCAAGATTTTAATTTTAATTTTGCACACGCGCATTCCGACTTGCACCCTGATAAACCGTCAACTCTGTTTATGTTTTTCTTCCAGAACACAAAATGAAAGTTCAACTCCTGCATCACTCATACCGAACACACCATCCATGCCTGTCACCCAACCTAATGCACCCTTCAGCACTTCTCCTGCGTCCCCCACTTCTCCTGCGTCCCCCCTCCGAGCCCAGCTGTCTCCGACACTCAAAAGCTGCTGGGCTGACACTTTCTTCGTGACATCACATACTCCTGCACGGTATCTCTGCAGGCTGGAGGACACAAGCTGCTGCAGGGCTGCAGTCGACACAAGGATGGCGTCAGTGCGAAGAGCTGCAAACACTAATGTACACAAACAAATCTTGTTAACACCAGACACATTTTCTTCATTCTCTTTTTTGTATTCAAACATTCAGTTTCATTTTTGGAAAAGCGACTGAAGCGAGGGTGTGTTCTCAAGCTGTCCTGATAAGATTAGCTGTAAGCTGAGTAACACGTAGCTGTTGGCCCAGCCCGGTTGAGGCCTTTCTGTGTGGCACTCGCGTGTTGTCTTTATGTCCTGTTTGTGTTTCTCCTCACATTCCCCAGCGTCCTCCCACCGTGGGAGACGTGCTGCGCTGCTGGACGGGCAGCTTTTTATTGCTGAGGCACACACAGGGAAGCCTCTCACCTATCATAACCTTGACCCTAAGGAGAAAAAGGAAATCAGGGAGTGGGTTAGTGTTTTTGAATATTACTGGAAAAAAAAAAGAGGGAGATGTTCAAAACTACCTGTGGTGATTTTTATGGTTTTTATGGAGACACTTTGGGGTTTTCTGTCAACCAGGCCACATAAAAAAAAACTGCAGGAATCCACTATCAGTTTGTCTGGTGACTGTTACGGGAGCGGTCAGGCCTAAACCAATGAAAACTTTTATTGTTTTCTACTCAAACCTAATTTATATCTTCTGGCAGAACTTGTGTAAAAGTTGTTCAAATTGTTCACCAAATTTTTTCCAAGCTGTAGACACCGTTTTGTTTGTGCCTCAACAATTAAAAACTTTGCAAGCCATCCAAAAGTAAAAAAAAAAAAAAGTGTTAATGTTCAAATTAGGGATGCACGGTATTATCGGCATGGTATCATATCGGCCGATATTAGCGTTAAAGTTAAATATCGGACACCGGCCGTTCCATCAAAATAACTCACCGATATAAAAGACGCCATCCAGTGACGAGGATGCCTGCAACGGCAGCACCACGTGATGACGTCACACGCGCCTACCTGATCTGATCACGGCAGAGAGGAAGAAGTCAAAATGTCGGCGGTGTGGAAGTTTTTTTCGATGAGGATATTGGATTCTGAAGATTTATGGACTATGTTGAGCCTCACTACATCGTCCCCAGTCAGATATATTTTTCCAATGTAGGCCTACCCAAGTTACAAGTCGTCATTTCTGATGTCAATAAGAAGCTAATAGCCGATAGCACTTAGGTGAGTTTTACCGCAGACATTTGAACGTTGTGTTAGCCCCGTTAGCATGATTAGTCTTACGGCACAATGGATAGAAAAACTTTGAACTTAAAAAGGCTGTCCTTCATGCACAAGAATGCAGAGGATCCACACTGCAGCTTGGAACCTGGTACAAGCCTCCACAAATGAGACAGCATTGCAGGAGACTAATGCTAATAAATAACATTGAACACTTTTAATATGTTAAAGTGCTATGCACATCATATGTCTGTTACTGAATACAGTATATGTCACCAGTTCTTACAGCTGTTGCACAAGTTTTGTAGCAAATAAATCTAAATATGAGGGACATGTTCTGACAAAGGAAAGTATATTAAAAATATTGTTATCGGTTATTGACATAATGTTTTACATATTGGATATCAGCTGAAAATCCAATTTCGGGCATCCTTAGTTCAAATCACCAAAACCTTTTTAATGGATTAAAAATAGTTAATATATTCAAGGTGAGAATGTTCTTTATGTAAAAGCGTGCAATTCTCATGGAAGTTAAAATAAACTCAAGTAAATCTAAAAAAGCTAAGTCTGGTCCTCTGGACATTCAAAAAACAAAAAAACAAAACAAGCAAAAAATTGTAGAAACGTTTCGTCTTTCGTCCGAAAGACTTCCTCAGTCTGAGGTGCTGGGTTCAGCTCAGTCTTATAAATAGCACCCTCTCACAGTGTTACACATCCTGTGATAGAGAGGAACGATGGTTTGAGAGAGGAGTAAAGGAGGCCATCTTTGTGAAAAGAAACCGCCCATCATTAAACAGGGGTGGAGGCCTCCGAGTTCAACTGTCCCCCTCCTACAATGCTGTGATTGCTGGTATCACTCAGCCCTCTGTGAATAGCAAACAACCATCAGGGTGCTAACGATCCATTGTTAGGCTGATGGTCCTCCTTGATCATGTGAGCAGCTGGTTTCAGGCTGTCATCAGCCAACTGGTTGTGTAACACTGTGAGAGGGTGCTATTTATAAGACTGAGCTGAACCCAGCACCTCAGACTGAGGAAGTCTTTCGGACGAAAGACGAAACGTTTCTACAATTTTTTGCTTTGTTTTGTTTTTTTGTTTTTTGAATGTCCAGAGGACCAGACTTAGCTTTTTTAGATTTTTCTACCTGGATTATTGAGCATGCATCAGGGAAACTCAAGTAAAGTTTCAGATTCAGATGATTTAGCCTGTTAAAAGTTAAATTTTATGTTAAAATGATTCGGAAAAGACTTCATACAGTTTATAAGGCTTCTTTAGAAGGACAACACATGGCTCAGGGTTAACTCATGTCTGAAATCAACCAGAAGACTTCTGAAAGTGTCTTTTTAGATGGATGCAATGGGAATGGTTGGACATTACTGTATGTGCAGTACCATTTTTGGCAAAATCCTAATCCAGTGAATCAGCAAAAACACCTCAGTCCAAAATGAGAAGCACATGGTGAGGATTTAGGCTCGTTTGTTTCAGGCAGCAGACTTGGGCACTTTGCAGATGCTCAAATCCTCTTTTTGAAATTAATCGCGATTTAAGGAAAAAACAAAAATCTCAAGTTTAGACTTGGTACCTAACAACTCTCTCCGAGTTTCCAATAAAATCCTTTCTAAACGTGCTGCTTGTATCGTGTCCAGTTTTTTGTTTGTTTGTTTTGTTTTGTTTCTTCTCAATACTGAAAGTTGGTCAAAAAGTTATTACTTTTGAAGCAAGGTTTGTAACTGAGCGATAGCTCAGTTGGCAGAGCTGTTGCCTCTCAGCAAAAAAGTTGCTGGATCAAATCCTAGATGGGGGCCTTTCTGTGTGGTTTGCATGATCTCTCTGTGCATGTGTGGGGTTTCTCTGGGTACTGTACCTGATTTCCTCCCAAACATCCATTTCCATTCAGAAAAAGCGCTCAATACAAAAACAACTGGACTTTATTTGTAAAGTCTAGTTGTTTTTGTATTGAGCGCTTTTTCTGATTTTATCATGTCCTGGATGACTGAGAATCTTCACCAGCATGTCCATTTCCATTGTTTTGCTGATGACACCCAGCTCTTTTTATCCACTGCACTTGACTCTTCACTTCCTCCCTCCTCCCTCACTTCCTGTTTAGCTGAAATTAAATCCTGGTTCACGTCTAACTTCCTGAAATTAAACAGTGATAAAACAGAGTTTTTACTCATTGGTACTAAATCCACCTTATCTAAAGTTAACAGTTTTTCCCTCACCATTGACAACTCCTTGGTTTCTCCCTCCCTCACGTCAACAGTCTGGGTGTCATTCTTGATAGCACTCTCTCTTTTCACTCTCACATCTATCGGTCTTTTGCACGTGACGTCACGGCTCATATATTTTTGCACTCCCGGTCGCCATTTTCCGGGGATACCCGTTCATTTAAACAGAGGAAGTCCATGTTAAACACAGTGCGATACAGAACAATAACATCAGCAAAATGCAAACTAAATATAAAAATGAGCAGAAGCCTTATAGAGAGAAACTCAACCTTGAAGCCAGAGAACGTTACATGGTGAAGTTAGCTTCAATTAACAACATTGATCCTTACGAGGTAGCAGCTAAGGCATGGACTTCCTCTGTTTAACTGAACGGGTATCCACGGAAAATGGCGACCGGGAGTGCAAAATGTCACGTGTCTGCAAAAGACCGATAGTATTACCCGGTCTGCATATTTCCACCTTCGAAACATCAACCGTCTCCATCCATCCCTCTCTCTGCACTCTGCTTCCATCCTGGTCCAGTCTGGTCACTTCTCAAATCGATTACTGTAACTCTCTCCTCTTTGGTCTGCCTCACAAATTAACCCGTAAGCTTCAAATGGTTCTAAATTCATCTGCCTCCATCGTTACCAAAAAAAACTAATTCCACCACATCACCCCAGTTTTACAGCAACTTCACTGGCTTCCAGTCACATTCAGAATTCAATTTAAAATCCTGTTGTACACTTTCAAGGCTATTCATAGCCTCGCCCCTCCTTACCTGTCTGATCTCCTGCACATTACCACCCATTCACGCTCCCTTCGTTCTTCCTCTTCCATCCACCTCAACGTGCCTCTTGTCCGCCTCAGCACCATGGGACACAGCGCCCTTTCTCACTCTGCTCCCCGACTCTGGAACGCTCTTCCCCCAGACATCCGTAACATTGACTGCCTTCTGACCTTCAAATCAAAACTCATCTGTTCAAGTTAGCCATCTCACTTTAATTTTTCTTTTTTATATAGATGTTTTATATTGTTTTCATTGTGTTTTTAATGCTGTGAAGTGTCCTTGGGTGTTTTGAAAGGCGCTACCAAATAAAATGCATTATTATTATTATTATGTGTGGGGGGTTTCTGGGTACTCCGGTTTCCTCCCACAGACCAAAAACATAATGTTAGACTGATTGGTAACTCTAAATTGTCCCTAGGTGTGAGTGAGAGAGTGAATGGTTGTTTGTCTCAGTTGTCTCTATGTGTCCCTGTGATGGACGGGAGACATGTCCAGGATATCCCCCGCCTCTCTGGACATGGGCAACAGTGGTCCCCGTGACCCCAAAAGGAAGAAGAGGATGGATGGATGTACAGATGGATGGATGGATGGATGATTGGTTCATAACTGAATTCAGCAGCTATTTTCAGCTCTGTGTTGAACACGGAGGCCTCCACCTCTGTTTAATGATGGACAGTTTCCTTTCACAAAGATGGCCTCCTTTACTCCTTTCTCAAAACATTGTTCCTCTCTATCAAGGATGTGAACATCATCATCCCTGAAAGAGTGACCGCTGCCCTGGAGATGAGTGTTCAACTGGACTTCCAGTAAGATGGCGCCCGTGTACATGACTTGCAATCCACCTCTGCTGACGGTGTTTGGATTTTTTGTGTTTTGTTCGTTTTTCATCAGGGACATAAACGCGCTACTGGTAAATGATCGACAGCAGCTCCTGGATCTGCGTTTTTCTGCCGCTGATCTCGCTTATTTGGGCCAGTTTGAGCGGACCTCTGAAAGACCCCCTCTTCCCCCGCTGCTGGCAGACATGCCTGTTTACCTCCATTGCGCTCTTCACCTGCCTGCCCGGAGATATCGCTCCAGACGACGGGGAAAACGAGCTGGCCGACTGGTGAAGCTCAAAGCCCTGAGTGCTGCATCTTCCTCTCCAGCTGATGGTCATGATTTCCATCATCAGCTTCCCGCGTGCCCGGACCAAGTAAACAGCAGGAGCTGGCGGCTGGTGCAGCTCACTGCTGGTCCCGGAGGAGTTGTTAATGAAAATCGGTGGCCACTGGCGCACGCTCACTCCACCGCTGCTTGAACCTCCTCGGATAATATCAGGATATGTGTGATCAACATAAGATCTGTCACCAACAAAACTTTCATCCTCAGGGATTACTTTCAAGAGCACGATTTGGACTTTTTCTGCATCACAGAGACGTGGATGTCGCCGGGTGAGTCCAGCGCCTTGACAGAATTATTACCACCGAACTATTGTATTTTAATGACCTGCGGCCATCAGGTCGTGGTGGTGGTGGATTATTAACAATATTCAAATCATCTTTTGACTGTAAACAACTGCCCATCCCGGTTTCCTGCTCTAGTTTTGAACTTACTGTCTTTGAACTCTGCTATTTGCCTGCAAATTTGTGCTTTCCTCTACCACCCACCTCGGTCTAAGGATTTCATCAGTGAATTTTCTGATTTCTTGGCTGAAATCACACCAAAATATGATCGTGTAGTCATTATTGGTGATTGTAATTTGCATGTGTGCTGTCTTGAAAAGCCCATGGTTAAGGACTTTTTAGATATATTGGACTCATTTAATTTAAATCAACATGTGAACAGTCCCACCCAAGAGCGTGGACATACATTGGACCTTGTTTTAACTTGTGATGTGACTGTTACTAATTTTGAAATCTGTGACAATGTGTTTTCAGACCACATGCCAGTCCAGTTTGAGTTCACCCTCCCCATCTGACTCCTAAGCCGTGCATTCCTGCAAGTAGCAGCCGGGCCATTAACCATTTAACTGCCGCACGTTTCATTGATGCTTACAACTCTGAAATGATAATTCAGGCCCCAGTGTTTCTCTCCACCACTGAAGATCTGACATCCCAGTTCAACTCTGTTTGTTTAAAGGCTCTGGATCATGTTGCTCCTGTTAAAACAAAAAAATTGAAACTCATAGCAGAACCTTGGCTGAATGACGTCACCAAGGCTGTTAGGCAGTAGTGCAGGAGGGCGGAGTGCAAATGGAGAAAAGACAGGCTGTAGGTCTCTTTTCAAATACTAAAAGAGAGTTGGCGTCGTTATCAGAAAGCAGTGAAAACTGCTAAATCCCAATACTTTTCTGATATAATTGCCTCAAGCTCTCACAATCCACAAGTTCTGTTCTCCACCCTAAACTCTGTTCGCCACCTCACTGAACCATCACCCCTGGAAGCCTTGACTGAGCTGTGCGAGAACTTCCTACATTTCTTTTTAGAAAAAATTGCGACCACCCGGGCTCTCATTTCTCCTCCAACTCATGATCCATCCATCTCACCTCAATCTGTTGCTGTATTTGACCATTTTGAACCAATCTCTCTGTCTTCTCTAGAGCAGGTCATGTGCAACCTGAAACCATCTGGTTCCCCCTTTGATGTGGTCCCCCCTCGGCTACTAAAGGAGGTTTTTCCTACTCTAGGTCCCTCCATTCTTGCTATTGTAAATAGCAGTTTATCCACTGGCGTGGTGCCAAAAACATTAAAACATGCTGCTGTTCAACCTCTCCTGAAGAAAACAAACCTTGATCCCTCAGTAGTATCCAACTTCAAGCCTGTCTCCAGACTCTCATTTGTTTCTAAACTTCTAGAGAAAATAGTCGAATCCCAGTTTAATTGCTTCCTGGAGGATCACACTATCCTTGAGTTATTCCAATCTGGCTTCAAACCTCTACACAGCACTGAAACTGCCCTACTGAAGGTTTTTAATGACATCTTCTTATCCACAGAAATTGGTGACTCTGTGTTGCTTGTCCTATTGGACCTTACATCCGCTTTTGACACCATCAACCATCCTGATTGCTAGGTTGGAGCAGTGGGTGGGCATCACAGGGTCAGCCCTCAATTGGTTCAGATCCTACCTCTCTGACAGGTCCTTTTGTGTTTCCATCAACAATTTTAGTTCTGCAGTGGCGGCACTTAAATGGGGGGTTCCGCAGGGGTCCATCCTGGGTCCTCTCCTATTCTCCTTATACCTGCTGCCACTTGGTGCTATTTTCCAGAAACACAACATACCTTTCCACTTCT
Source organism: Garcialebias charrua (assembly GCA_038048925.1). Taxonomy (NCBI): domain Eukaryota; kingdom Metazoa; phylum Chordata; class Actinopteri; order Cyprinodontiformes; family Rivulidae; genus Garcialebias; species Garcialebias charrua. The sequence continues at coordinate 3,831 of JBBPBX010105149.1, read as the reverse complement.
ACGCCAACTGTCAAATTTACTTCCCCCTAAGACACAATGGTACATGCTCTATTCAACCTCTGCTCGACTGCCTGGGTGACATCAGGGACTGGATGGCTTTAAATTTCTTAAGTTTCAAAGAAAAGAAGTCTGAAGCCATGTTGTTCCCTCCCAACGACACAATCACCAACCACTGCAACGACCTTTCTGCTCTAGCCCTGTCTGAAAAACAAAAAGTCACAAATCTGGGAGTGATAATGGATCCTTCCATGAAACTCAACACAGCCATGTAAACATGATCGTTAAATCCTGTTTTTTCCAGCTGAGGCGACTGTCTAAGCTGAAGCCCATATTATCCAAAAAATAACCTGGAGACTACGCATATTACATCTAGGCTTGATTACTGCAATTCACTCCTGTTTGGTATCAGTCAGACCACCATTGCACGATTACAACTGGTCCAGATTGCAGCAGCCCAATTTTTAACCAGTACCGGCAAAAGAGAACACATTACACCAGTTTTGGCCTCCCTGCACTGGCTACCAGTTCATCTTTGAATCCAGTTCAAAATTCTCCTGTATGTCTACAAATCGCTGAACAGTCTCGCCCCCATCTCTCTGATTTGATACACCCGTATGTCCCACCATGTGCTCTGAGGTCAGCGGACCAGTTACTTCTAACAGTTCCAGGAACTACTCGTCTTAAGCGCAGAGGTGACAGGGCCTTCTCTGTAGCAGGCCCAAGACTTTGGAACGAGTTACCTCTGCTCGTCAGACAGGCCCCCTCCCTCTCAGTTTTCAAATCCTGTTTAAAGACCCACTACTATTCCGTTGCTTTCAACACCAGTTTGGTCGTTATATTTATTATCTGCAATGTTTTTATGTCTATTTTTTGTACTTCATTTTGTATGTTGCCTGTTGTTTGTTCGTTTGTACAGCACTTTGGGTGGGCTTGTCACTGTTTTAAGTGCTCTATAAATAAAATGGTATGGTATGGTATGTAGGACTATTGTTGCGCACTCGGGGCTTTGTAAATTCAGAATTAATACTACTGAATGGGCATCAACAGATATTTAATTAAATAAAAATCTGACTTTTGTTTGTATATAAAACCTCTCGAAGTCTGTTTGCTTGCCACAGACTGAACAGTAAAAAAACAGACAATCAAATTGATGTTCTTTAGTAGAACAAAATAAATAGCTATTTATCCATCACAGACTTTCAGTCTTCTAACTTTATGATGTCAGATTGTTTGAGGGATGGTTAATAGTATAATAAAGCTGCTTTTAACATTGTGGTTTTAGTAAATCACCAAATCTGTGCCATAACAGCACCTTTAACGACATTTCACCGCTGCATGCTTTATTTTTCCATTTGTTTGTTTGTTTGTTTTAATAAGCTGCTTTCATTTGCACAGCTAATTATTTACTCTTTATTGGAGTATTTGTGTGTGTAAAAAGCACATGATGAATGCTGGGCCCACCCAGGAAGTGACTCCACCCTCCAGCAACGTACAGAAATCCCCCGGTGCTGCAGGGAAGAGAGCGAGCCCAACGGCATCTCCATTCGCCCCTCTCAAAAGACTCCATTGTTCCCAGTCCGAGGTGAAAAAAAGAGAGCTAAATGGGAGTTATGAAGCTCCCTGGAGGGGTAGAGAGACTAGGGTGGGGGTGTTGGAGGTGTGTTGGGTTGGTGCCTAAAACCACACAGAGGACCAGAAGCCAGACACAGCATCTCTGTGAGTTTGGCCTCAGCTTAACACAACATGGCACAAACAGCACACCTCACTGTCAGAGAGCCCAACTGTCTCAACGGTTCTTGAGCGTACGCGTCCTCCATATTTGGTGCTTTTCAACTGCTTAGAAAGGGGATTTTCTTTCTTCCATTTTTTTTTTTTGAATCACTGTTTGAATTGGCCAAGCAGAGAGGGCAGCTGGACACTGCCCCGGGCAACTTGCTAACGTTTTCTTCCTTCACTTTGGAAATAATAATTTTTTTTTAAGAGTCATGAGACTAACGGGCACAAGAATATGAGAATTAGAAAGTTCCTGGATAAATTTTGACAGGTTCTGCTACGTAGCAGCCATTTAAAATTTTTTGATTCGACAGTATTATGTGTTGGGATTTGTTCTCAGCTAGCCTTAATAAATTTCAGCTTAAAATGGCAACAAAAAAAAATCAACAAGCTGGCCATCTTGGATTTTTGATTTGGATTATGTGATGGAGAAGGTTCGCATCTATAACCACACTAAAGTTCAGCTCTGTTTTCAGAGGTTCAGAGATTCTTTATTGTCACATGTTGTATATGTGGTGGAATGAAATTACGTACACAGGGTCCCAGTTAAAATGTAAAAGAAAAACAGTAATAAGATCTAAGGAAAAACTTCAGCTAAAAATATGGGACAGGCTGTAGGCGAGCCGGTTTGCCCTGTTGGCATGCACTCAGCTGGATATCTCATCGACTTGGAAGACTTGATGATGTGTCTATCTCTGCCGTCATCTGTGGATCTTAAGGATGCATATTTAATTGGATTTATGATAACTGGTTCCTGCTTTTTTGGATTTGGCTGGTTCCTGGTCTATCAACATAAAAGGAAGACATTGGCGGCTAATCTGGACCTGGTCAGGCTGCCTGCCTTACATGATGGCTTGATTCATGTCTCGAGAATCTAGACTTTTGTCTGAATGGATTAGATCTCGGGGATTTTTTCAGGCACGTTCCATTGGTATGGTCATTTTAATTTGGACATTTTCGGAAGCGAGTGGACCGACACAGACTGTCATTAAAGTTCTGCCTGTTCCCTGCCTGTTCCCAAAACAAACGTGTTTATCTGACATTTGGCTCCCCTACTGGTCCTGATAGGCCGTCTTATCTCAACACGCCTGAGAAGTTTTGTAAACCAGATGCTCTCACCCCCCTCCCAAACCTGCTACTGAGGAATTCCACGGACTTTTCAGAGGAGCACAGCTGAATAAACATTCTGTCATCATTTCAGGACTCTCGCCTCTGGCCGACCTTGGCAGCCCCCCCATGAGTGTGCACAGATCTATGAGCTGGCTGCTCAACCGCCTTTGAGTCCCCCCTGACCTCTGCGTAATGTCGGCGTCATTATGTGCTTGTGTGCAAGACTTTTTTTCATTACCACATTTTTGACCTTCAAACAGAGGTCAAAAATGTGTTAGGAATTTTTTTTGTCTCCAAACCCTATGTGTTATTTTTCACCACTTTTATTGTCTGTCCAACAGATCTCACTTGTAAATAAGTCTTCGAGGCTCAATGTGACTTATCTGTTTAAATAAAGGTTGAATGAATGTGTAAAAATAGCTGAATTGAAACCATTTAAATTGAGCTTTGGTGGCCATCTTGAATTTTTAATTCATTATTTATTGGGCATTGGTCTCAGCTACAGTAATCCCTCATTTATCGCGGGCGATCTGTACCCTGAAGACCCGCAATAAGTGAAAAACCATGAAGTACGAAAAATACAAGTAGTAAGTACAGTTATATATATATATATATATATATATACATATATATTTATATATATATATATATATATATGGGCCAAGATGGTGTAGTGGCTAGGGAATCAGACTTGGGATCCGAAGGACCCAGGTTCGAACCCCGGCCACGGCACACCTTGGGGTGTCTATGAGTGCACATCTATTTTCCCCAGCTCCCCGGGCGCTGACTACGGCTGCTCACTGCACCACCTGGTGGTGGTTGGGTTAAATGCAGAGGCCAATTTCGTCTGTCAAGTATGGGAAACATACACAGATGACAAAAATGTGATATTTATTTATTTATTTATTTATATATATATATATATATATATATTATATATATATATAT
>JBBPBX010105148.1:0-11627 GCA_038048925.1 Garcialebias charrua | reverse complement strand
GAAAAGCCGAGTTACGCAGTTTCCGGTTTTACATAGTAAACGTAGCTGCGGAGGAATTCTGCCCTGTCTAAAAAAGCTAAGTCTGGTCCTCTGGACATTCAAATAACAAAACAAAACTGTATTGTGAACGCGGTTTTACGTCGTAAACGAATACGGAGGATGGACCGAGCTGGACGGTGGTTTTACGTTGTAAACGAATGGAGAATACGGAGGAGGGACGGAGGAAAGTCTTCACCAGCATCCCAGTAGGAAATTAACTCTTTTTTTCCCTTCATTATGGCTTCCAAATTTATGTTTTTTGATAATTATGTACGGTACTGTGTTAGGATAAACTAAGTGCTTGGTAAAAACAAACAGTACTAATAGTATAAGGTGCAGTATGTACGTATGTTCCGACTTACGTCGAAATTCGGTTTACGACACCGCGTAGGAACGGATCTCCGTTGTAAGTCGAGGACTACCTGTATACATATATATGTATACTGTACTGCTCACAAAATTAAAGGGAACACTAAAATAAGACATCCTAGACCTCAATTACTTCAATATTTTCATTGACAAACTTTAATATTAGCACAGTAGAATTAATTGAGAAGAAAATAACACAACAATTATCAATGTAAATCAAAAGTTATTACACCATGGAGATATGGATTGGGATTCATAGTCAATATCAAAGTGGAAAATAACATGATATGCTCATTCAACGTGAGTGAATATTCCTCAAGACAAGTCTAAATGAGGCTCAGTAGTGTATGTGGCCTCCATGTGCCTGTATAACCTACCAACAACACTTGGGCATGCTCCTGATGAGACGACGGATGTTCTCCTGATGCATCTCTTCTCAGACCTGGATTAGAGCATCACTTAGCTCCTGAACAGTCTGTTATGCGATGTGGCCTTGGTGGATTGACAGAAACATGATGTCCCAGACATGCTCAATTGGATTCAGCTCTGGGGAATGGGCAGGTCAGTCCATAACATCAATGCTCTCATCATACAGGAACTGCTGACACATTTCAGCCTAGCACTGTCATGCATAAGAAGGAACCCAGGTCCCACTGCACCAGCATATGGGCTGTGTCTCAATTCATGGGCTGCGTCCTCATGAGTGCGCATTTGTCGGCCGCATACGTCATTGCCCCGCGCGGAGGACTGTCCCAATTCGAAGACTCCTCCTCATGCGGCCGAGGAATGCGGCCTACTTCCTGCCGAAATCGAAGGATGCATCCGTGGAACCTTCAAGACGGAGGCTATCCCAGAATTCATAGCGCCAGCAGAGATTTCGCGGGGGGGGGGGACTTTCTGCGTGCAGGGTCGGGGCTGCTGCGTGTTGTTGAGTCATCAGCTCGTTTTAACAACAACCTCAGCGCGAATATTCATTCAACCTTTATTTAGTCATCTCAAACAACCTCAGCTCGAATATATCTCATTAAAATTTAACTACAGAAACGACAAAAAAAAATGTGTTAGCTGAATATACAGTATATTAGTGTTTCTGAGTTTACTGTTTTTGAAGAACTGATTACAAATCAGATTATTTTACACGTGCGTAGCAAGGATTTTCTGAGGGGCAATCTTTTAAAACCCAGAGTGGACCTACGAAATGCAAGTTGTCCAGTAGCTCAGTTGGTAAATCAACCTGCGATTGGTGCAGAGATGCTTTTCTCGAAGCTGGTTCGAATCTCACTCGGTACGGTTAAAACTTATTTTACGTTTGTCTTTTATTGGATAAAAAAAAAGAAGGAGTTTCACAAACTCCTTCCTTTTAATCTCAGTCCTCATTTTTTTATCCAATAAAAGACAAACGTAAAATAAGTTTTAACCGTACCGAGTGAGATTCGAACCAGCTTCGAGAAAAGTATCTCTGCACCAATCGCAGGTTGATTTACCAACTGAGCTACTGGACAACTTGCATTTTGTAGGTCCACTCTGGGTTTTAACAGATCGCCCCTTATAAGCTGATTTGTAATCAGTTCTTAACAAACAGTAAACTCAGAAACACTAATATATATACATGTATTCAGCTAACTAATATATTTTAGCGGCGTCCCTTCTCTTTCCACACACACAAAGCGCGCACACAAGAACTTCCCACCCACTTCAAGAGAACGCCCCACCCACTTCAAGGCCGGCAAACCTGAAGGCTAGACCGTCCCATTTCAGCAGTTTCGCTCAGCCCACCCGGTCTTGTGAGTGCGTGGCCTACTCGGCCCAGCTAGGCTGGGTCCTCATGAGGATGCAGCCCCTGAATTGAGACACAGCCATGGTCTCACAATGGGCCTGAGGATCTCATTCCCGTACCTCATGGCAGTCAGGACACCTCTTGCTAGCACATGGAGGGCTGTGCGGCCATCCAAAGAAATGCCTCCTCACACCATGACTGACCCACCACCAAACTGGTCATGCTGGAGGATGTTACAGGCAGCAGAATGGTCTCCATGGTGTCTCCAGATTCTGTCACGTCTGTCACATGCGTGTGAACTTGCTTTCATCTGTGAAGAGCACAGGGTGCCAATGGCAAATCTGCCAATTTTAGTGTTCCCTATAGCAAACGGCAATCATCCTGCACGGTGTTGGACTGTAAGCACAGGTACTATATGTGGACGTCGGGCCCTCATACCACCCTCATGGAATCTATTTCTGACAGTTTGAGTGGAAACATGCACATTAGTGGCCTGCTGGAGGTCAATTTGTAGGGCACTGGCAGTGGACCTCCTGTTCGTCCTTGCACAAAGGATGAGGTAGCAGTCCTACTGCTGGGTTGTAGCCCTCCTACGGCCCCCTCCATGTCTTCTGGTGTACAGGTCTGTCTCCTGGAACCTATTCCATGCTCTGGACACTGTGCTAAGAGACACAGCAAATCTTCTTGCCACCGCTCGCATTGATGTTCCATCTTGGATTAGCTGCACTATTTGGACAACTTCAGTGGGCTGTAAAAAAACACCTCATGATGCTTCTATGCATGAGAGCACTTAAAAAATACATACAGTATACTGTATATAATTTATTTTCTTTTAATTGTTAGCTCATCAACATAGTCAAGTTCTGTTGTTCCAAACTGGGGTCATTCAAACGGTGGCTCAGTAGGTACAGCCTTTCAGTGAGAAGGTTGTCAGTTCAATTCCGGGACCGGGACCGTTCTGGGTGGAGTTTACGTGTTCTCTTCATCCATGCATGCATGGGTTTTCTTTAGGTACTCTGGTTTCCTCCCACAGACCAAAAACATGCATGTTAGACTGATTGATAACTCTAAATTGTCTGTGAGTGAGAGAGTGAATGGTTGTCTCGTTTGTCTCTGTAGTGGACCAGACCCTGGTCTCTAAGACTGTATTGATACACCTTCGTCTCTCTGAACTGTCCCAGTGATTGCCTTTTCACTGATACTCTCAGTGAAACACAGTAACACCATTTTATAACATTAATTTGAATCAAAACACAAATTAAATCACAAGAGACTCTTATTCTTTTACTTTGTGTTAATTCTGTCACATTCGTGACAAATTCAATTATATCAAATGAATGACCTTGTGTTAATTGAGCATTATTGTGTTCAATGTTTGATATTCAAAGGCTCTGTTTAATTCAAACTGGAATTAGCAGCTGAACATCCTCTTACTACAGTGATACTGTTTATCTCATTTAGTTTGAATTCAGGACACTAATCACGTCAACAAGAGACTCTTTATTTTTGTCCTAATTAATAATCAGAAGAATAATCTCCTGTTATGTTATTATCATCAGTTTCAATATTGTTGATAGTTGAATGACGTTGTTTTAATCAAAGTGACAGGTCAACAGCGTTTGTTTAAAGTGTTAAGACAGTTGTTAATCAGTTTTATCATAAAAAGCTGACGCCTAAAACTAACACTTTATCCTTCCCTTCTGACATAAACTAACCTCTTGACCTCTTCCTCTGAATCTTCTGATGTCACTCTCACTCCCCCTTCCTGGACCACTGGCCAATCGGGAAGGACTAAGTTTCTAGGCCAAACTCCCTTTAAAAGTTCCACTTCCTGCTTCTTCCTCAGTCGGCTGGAGAAGTTTAATTACAATCTAAAAAAGCTAAGTCTGGTCCTCTGGACATTCAAAAAAATAAAACAAACCAAAGCAAAAAAAATGTAGAAACGTTTCGTCTTTCGTCCGAAAGACTTCCTCAGTCTGAGTTGCTGTATTCAGCTCAGTCAACACTGTGAGAGGGTGCTATTTATAAGACTGAGCTGAATACAGCAACTCAGACTGAGGAAGTCTTTCGGACGAAAGACGAAACGTTTCTACATTTTTTGCTTTGTTTTGTTTTATTTTTTGAATGTCCAGAGGACCAGACTTAGCTTTTTTAGATTTTTCTACCTGGATTATTGAGCATGCATCAGAGTATTTAATTACAATGTTCTCCTAAGAGCTGGATGAACGTCGGTCAAAATGCCAATGACCTCGTTCTATGGGTGTAAATACCCAGAGGGGCTTTGCATTGTTTTAGGTGACTTCAACCACGTGAATTTAAAGGACTGTCTCCCAACCTTTAATCAACACGTATTCATAGCAACACGAGGAAGTATTGTGCTCGATAACGTCTACACAAATGTAAGAGGCGTGTACACAGCGAAGCCACGCCCACCGCTCGGGGCTTCTGATCATTTATCCCTCCTCATGGTCCCAGCACAACTCCCCCCACTAAGACGTTGTAAACCAGAACAAAAGGAAGTAAAAATTTGGCTCCAGAACAGCACCCCCATGCTGAGAGACTGCTTTGAAAAAACTGATTGGAGTGTTTTCAGGCAGGCTGCTGCTGATGGAAGCTCAGTGGACCTGGAACTTTATGCATCCTCAGTACTGGGTTATATTAGCACATGCTCTGAAAATGTATCCATAAAAAAATATGTTAAATCTTACCCCAACACAAAACCTTGGTTAAACAAAGAGGTTCGCACCCTGCTGGCAGCCAGGAACACTGCCTTCAAGTCTGGAGACTCAGAGGAGCTGAGAAAGACCAGGAAAGAGCTGGTTGCTGCCATCAAGAAGGCCAAGGCCACATATGCACAGAGGATCAAGGGACAGTTCACCTCACAAGACCCACGGAGCATGTGGAAGGGCATCAAATGCACAACTGATTATAATGGTAGGAGCAAACAGTGCCCCAAAGACCCATCTCTATCTGATGCCCTCAACAAGTTTTATGCACGGTTTGAAGACCCAAATAGACCACCCAGCACCAGACTCACCTCACCACCAGATGAAGAGCATCTCAGCGTGACCGCAACAGAAGTGAGGAGTAGTCTCAGAAGGAGCAACCCTCAAAGCAACTGGACCGGACAACATCCCCGGGAAAGTTCTGAAGGAATGTACGGACCAGCTCTGTGAGGTGCTGGCTGACATCTTCAACACCTCACTTGCCCTGGAAACAGTCCCCACCTGCCTGAAGACCGCCACCATCATCCCAGTCCCAAAAAGCTCCACAGTGACTGGTCTGAATGACTATCGGCCGGTGGCCCTCACCCCGATAGTCGCAAAATGCTTCGAAAAACTGGTCATGACCCACATCAAAACAACCGTCAACATCAACGAGGACCCTCATCAGTATGCTTACCGTGAGAACCGATCAACAGAGGACGCCATCTCTTCCGTGGTCCACACTGCTCTCACCCACCTGGATCAGAAAGACTCCTACGTCCATATGCTCTTTGTGGACTTCACATCTGCCTTCAACACCATGATCCCCCAAACTCTGATGGACAAACTATCCACACTTGAACTAAGCCGCTCCATTTGTAACTGGGTCCTAGACTTCTTAACAAACAGACCTCAGTCCGTGAAGATCCACAACTTCTCCTCCTCCACCATTACCCTCAGCACTGGCTCTCCTCAAGGATGTGTGTTGAGCCCCCTTCTGTTCACTCTGCTCACATATGATTGTGCAGCTACCCATCCAGGTTGTCATATTGTAAAGTTTGCAGATGATACAGCGGTGGTGGGATGCATCACAAACAATGATGAGTCCAGCTACAGGCAGGAGGTGGAACACCTGGAGAGCTGGTGCAAAGAGAATAACCTTCACATGAATGTGAAGAAGACAAAGGAGATGATTGTGGACTTCAGAAGGAACAAACAAACACACACCCCACTGAACATAGGTGGATCAGTGGTGGAAGTGGTCTCCAGCTACAAGTACTTGGGGGTACACTTGAATGATAATCTCAGCTGGAGCAACAACACCACCAGCCTGATCAAGAAAGGTCATCAGAGACTCTACTTCCTCAGACGGCTGAGACGAGCTGGTCTGAGTAGCCCAGTCCTCACCTCCTTCTACAGGTGTGCAGTGGAGAGCATCCTGTGCTCCAGCATCAACGTGTGGCATGGGGGCTGCACAGTTGCAGAAAGAAAAGCTCTGCAGAGAGTGGTGAAGGCTGCACAGAGGTCTGTTGGAGTCAGTCTCCCCACCATCACAGACATTTACACTTCGAGATGCAGGAAAAGAGCCACCTGCATCATGAAAGACCCCACTCACCCAGCACACACACTCTTTGCCCCACTCCCCTCAGGACGGAGGTTGAGGAGCATCAAATGTAGAACCACTAGACTGAGGAACAGCTTCTACCCTGAGGCTGTTAGACTCATGAATAAATAAATAATAAGAATAATCACTGTGAAATATCACATCATGCTGATGCTGATCTGTTTTCTTGTTGCTGTGTTCATCTGTGACCATCTGCTCATACAGACTCATGTTCGTGCTGCTGTTTGTAATGATGTTTTTCTATTACTCTAGGGCTTAGTGTATTACTAGTTGGATGTTTTTCTTAGTTCATATCCTAGATAAGCCTGGTTAAAACCAGACCCTTGTCCAAGGGCGGAGTGGCCATCGGGAGATTCGGGAGTTTTCCCGATGGGCCGCGTCATGAATGGGCCGATAGGCGCACGGGGAAAATGATGACGGTTGAATGAATCTGCTCAAAATTGACTTGTCCCTGACTTTAGGCTGCAGGCTGCAGCCTCTTAAAGGGAGGGAGCGCTGATCGCTTTAAGAGACTGCAGCCTGCAGCCTCTTAAAGCGCTGATCCCTTTAAGAGACTGCGCCGCACTGGGCTGGCAGCTTGGGAGCTACCATTTGATAAAAAACACCCCTGAAAGTTCACCGTTGGTTGAGTCCAACCCAGCAGCGAAGCACGTATTTTCCAAAACATCAGGTGATGGAGCAGCGCGGAGTCCAAACTGCTAATTAGCAATAAAAATGGATAGGAAGAGGCCGTGGAGCTGAAAAAGTCAGGTTGAAGAAAAGAAAGGCGGAGGAAGCTGCCAAATGTGCAAAGCTTACAGACATTTTTTCAAAGAGACAGAAGAAGCAACAGGTAATATAAATTAAAAACTAGCATAATAAATTAAGCTAATGTCACAACGTTGTACTATGCCACTAAACATGAAAGTCAAGTGGGACCTAAACTGACAGCCTGAGCCTAATTAGAAATAAAAGCAGAAATATATAAATTGACCAATAAATAAATAAACGTCAAAGGACAATTTAAATTAAAAGATAACTTTATCTCATACCCTGATGCATGCTCAATAATCCAGGTAGAAAAATCTAAAAAAGCTAAGTCTGGTCCTCTGGACATTTTTTGCTTTGTTTTGTTTTGTTTTGTTTTGTTTCTTGAATGTCCAGAGGACCAGACTTAGCTTTTTTAGAACTTTATCTCATGTTTTAAAAATTAATTGACCATCATGTTTTTTTTCCAGCTTAGTTCCAACAAATTATATATTTTAATTCATAATTTTACATTTTACTGTGCTTAAAATACCGGTAGGCCTATATATTTTTTTGTTTTTACTTTTACTCTTAGATGACTTGTGTTATGTAATTAAATGTAATTATTTTTTTAATTTTCCACACAAGTCCTTATTTACGTAATGAGGCAGAAATGCATGAGGTGAAGTGAAAACAGGAGACAGAAAAATGTTAAAGCAACACATTTAATAGACAAATAAAAATAAACTCATGCATATGCATATTGCAACCAATGCCAAACTTGTCTCTGATTTTGCTTGTCTTGACCCTAAAAACTTTTCAGAGATGAGGCTTAAAGGACTCAAGAGCTCAGCACTTCAAGCAACAAGCAAAAATCTGCTTAGATTTGATGAGAGAGCCACAGTGAGTACTTTACACACACAGAGCTGTCCAGTCTTGGGATAGGCTGAAAAAGTCCCCTCTGGAAGAGTCCACTGTCAAGATGGTACTGAGATGGAACAGGGTTGAACCAGAGATTGAACTTGAAAGCAGGGCTTGTTCTTCTTGCAGAAACTGTGTTATCTGTGTTTACCTTATATTGACACAGTATAACCTTTTCACAGATGCCTATATAGGGCTGGCATACAAATATTTGTTGTCTCAGGTTGCACGTGAAAGCTTCTCTACTCTCAAGTTCATCAAGAATAGACTATGAAGCACACTTAACCAGGAGCATTTGGAGGCATTTATGCTGATGTCCACAGAGAAAGAACTTCTTATGTCCATTGACAATGACAAAGTAACACATATGGTGGCAGAAACTAGTGCACTTCTTAGGCGCTTACTGATGCTGTAGATCACATGTCAAACTCGAGGCCCATGGGCCAAATCTGGTCTCATTGACATTTTATCTGGCCTCAAATTTAATATTTTGAATGTAAAATAGTTTTATGGTTTATCTTTTTGTCACTGTATTTAGTGCAAACTTCTCATGACAGCTGGCCAACGTTCAAGCCAACAAAATTACGTTTTGAGTTTTTCAGTTATCTTTGAGTCTGATATGGAAAGAGCAACAAAGAATTGACTTATCATTTTCTGTTTTTTAAGTCAACTAATTTAGTTTTTTTCCCACCTGATTTGCTGAATTGTAACAAAATGTAACTAAAAATTATAACCAAAAAAAAGTTGTTGATTGTATTGCAATAAAAAAAATATTATAGGCTACATTTTTGCCAAATATTTTTAAAATGTGAAAAAATGGGCCACTCTTGGCCATTAAACTCCCGGGCTGAAAAGTTGTCCCACTCCGCCCCTGCCCTTGTCCTTCACTTCGCTTTGTACTAGGGTCTGGGATTTCTCCCATAGACAACGATTTCTCCGGTAGATTTTTGACCGGACCAATCAGAGAACAGAAGGCGGAGTTTTGAACGACGTCGACTGACGTCGTCAGTTAAAATGGCTGCCGCCACGAAGGAATTTTCATGAAAACAAGGTAAAAAACTATTATTTCTTTGCTGAGAAAAAATATATTTCTTAGCTGACGTTATATCAGAAGTGTTCCTGAGCTTAACAGTTCCTAAATCAATTCACGAAATGGTCAAATCTGCTGGATTTAAATTGTTTCGGTTTGACATTTTCCAAACAGCCTCGGGTGCGCTACGAAAATAAATGATAAAAAATCGAATTTTATCTCAAATGTTTAATCTAGGCCAACAGTCAGTAAATTAGAGCCATATAATTACACACTGGTAGCAGAAAAAATATCCACCGAGTGGTTTCTGAGCTATTTATCTGAATAGCCTGGACCTCGCCAGGCTAAACTAACAAAACTCCGCCTTCTGTTCTCTGATTGGTCCGGTCAAAAATCGACCGGAGAAATCGTTGTCTATGGGAGAAGTCCCAGACCCTAGTACGAAGCGAAGTGAAGGACAAGGGTCTGGTTTTAACCAGGCTAATCCTAGATGTTATTACTGTTTTTCTCTTACATTTTGTTGTTGGATGTAACTGGGACCCTGTATACATAATCTCATTTCATCACATGTACTACATGCGGTGCAAATGACAATAAAGATTCTCTGACTCTGACTCTGACTCTATCAGCAAAGGTTTCACCGCACGTTAGCTGTGAACCCGACCTCGAGCTAAAAAGCTCCACTTTTAATGAAATTCCTTCGAGGAATCTTTTATCTTGAAAAGCCAAACCGGAACTAGTAGCCGCTACTTCGGTTAGATTGATCGCATATCTTTCTGCTCTTCCCTCCCTAAGTTTTTCCTACTCCCTGCTTGCTTTTCGTCTCGTCTGCGACCCTTCAGCGCTCACTCGAACCAATATGGAATTAATAAATTGGGCTGTTTCTTCAATGGATAAGATTTTTTCCACGAAGCGGACCGTGCCAGGAGAAGCTGTCTGTCCCTCCGACACACACGCGGCTGGATACGTGATGGACTCGTGGGGTCAGTGGCAGCCCATGTGTCTGACCGTCTTAAGTGTCGAAGACGTGGAGGATTTGTGGATTATTGGATTATTGGTAGCAACTGCTCTGTTTTTTGGCGTAAGCGGAGTTGTTTGTTACTGGAAGCTGAGGGAGGCTTCGGCAGCTATCAGCGCGCTGTCGGCACTACCTGATCAGCAAAATTCTCTGAACCGGGCCGTGAGCTCCTCATCCCAGCTGTTGTATGAGCTCAATCGCTCGCTTGGAGCAGTGGTGGACCACCGCGCACCTGCTGTCCGTTTTGGGACTTGTTTACAGCCACCCCGGATCAATCAAGGGACAGATGGAAGTTCATGAAGCGGAGCGGAGCAGAACCACATATTTGGATTTCTTTCGGCCATGAAACAGCACCACAGACTTGAAGGCGGCAGTGGAAAAGAACACTGTGGTCTATTGGATAACAAACAAGAACATTATCTGGCTTCTGCACATGTCCTTGAAAAGTAAGCTGTGGGAAGCCATTCTCCTGGAGTGTGGAGCTGAAGAGTCCCCCCCCCTCCCCCTCCCCAGAGATTTCTGTGAAGCCTCAGATAACACCCAGCTGCACATCTGCTGAACTCTGTGTTTGTCTGAAATTACTCACAGACTTATCTCCTTGCCTGCCGTATCTCCATTTGTTATTGTAACTAAATGTGCTTTTGATATGGTTTTTACTGGATCACGCGGTGTCTTGAAGACAAAATGTGATTCATCTTTTTTTAATATCAATGCTGTGAATCCCCGTGTCTCTGCCTGTTTTCCTGCTTTTGACCTTCATCTGGGGACAGATTGGGACTGGCCGCGCTATGAGCATATCATGTGTTGATAAACATATCATGTGTTGATAAACATGTCATGTGCTTTGTTGAGCTGCAGCTTTTTGCACTCATTCTCTCTCCTGGATGCTGCAACTACATATTTACGCTGTATTGGTGAAAATTGATGCAATGTTAATAAACCTTCTTGATTCTTGATTCTTGATTCTTGATTGCGGACCTCATCCGAGCCGTTGAGAGTGAACAAGATGGACGCCTGTTAAATCTTAGCCGGATGGACGATCTGTGCGTTGTTTAAGGCTGACCTGCTTTACCGGAGTTTGGGGACCCAGAATCTTCACCAAAGGTAAAAATGGTAAATGGTAAATGGAGCTTATTTATATAGCGCTTTCCAGCCCCCTGTGAGGAGCCCCAAAGCGCTTTACAATACCAGCCATCCACCCATTCATTCAGACATTCATACACCGGTAAAAAGTCATTGTTCAACGCGGACAGGAGTCTAGCGGACGCCGCCAAAGAGCTGCCATGTTTCTGGTTGTAAACATTCAAGATAATAACCCTCCTCATCTATCCTCCATCTCCCTTCCTTACTCCTTAAATGCAATCAGGATGCTTTTAACATTATTCAGTCACGTCTGCAAAAACTTAGACTGGTCCTAA
>JBBPBX010105147.1:0-11627 GCA_038048925.1 Garcialebias charrua | reverse complement strand
TCATGATAAAATGGAGAACATCAGCTGTCAATCAGAGCTCGATCACAGGTGGAAAGGCAAATCTGCGATGATGTCAGAGGGAAAGGTGCTCCGTGCTCTGCCTCACGGAAACGTGGATCTCTGAGGATACACCGGACTCGGTTTATGAGCTGGATAATAGACTCTTTTTCAGAACAGACCGGTGCACCGAGACTACGGGGAAAACACGAGGCGGTGGTGTTTGTATTTACGTGAACAAAGACTGGTGCACGAACTGTTCCGTGATCAAAAGGCTTTGTTCAGCTGCCGTCGAGTTGATCACAGTAAGATGTCGGCCGCATTATCTTCCCCGCGACCATGCTGTGATTTTAATATCAGTTATTTACATAGCACCCGATGCTAATGCTAATGACGCCCAGGGAGAAATTCATGACTTACTCACCTCGCTGCAGTGTAAATATCCTGAGGGGCTCTTCATTGTTTGCGGAGACGTCAATCACGTAGATCTTCAAGTCTCCCTCCCAGCCTTCAATAAGCACGTCTTCACAGCAACGAGAGGAGATAAAACGCTTGACCAAGTCTACACTAATGTAAAGGGGGCGTACACGGCGAAGACACGCCCAGCGCTCGGAGCTTCCGATCACTGCTCTTTGATCCTGGCCCCAAGACAGCTCCCCCCACTCAGGCGCTCCAAGCCGGAACAAAGAGAGATAAGAATCTGGCCTCAAGGCAGCACCTCCATGCTGAAAGACTGTTTTGAGAAGACAAACTGGTCTGTTTTCAGGGAGGCAGCTACTGAAGGGAGCTCAGTTGACCTGGAACTCTATGCTTCCTCAGTCCTGGGCTACATCAGTACATGCTCTGAAAATGTATCCATAAAAAAATATGTTAAATCTTACCCGAACCGAAAACCCTGGTTAAATAAAGAAGTTCACGCCTTGCTAGCAGCCAGGGACACTGCATTCAAGTCCGGAGATAAAGAGGAGCTGAGAAAGAGCAGGAAAGAACTGGAGGATGGCATTAAGAAGGCCAAGGCCACGTATGCACAGAGGATCGAGGGACAGTTCACCTCACAAGACCCACGGAGCATGTGGAAGGGTATTAAATGCATAACAGATTACAAAGGCAAGAACAAACAATGTCCCAAGGACCCATCTCTGCCTGATGCCCTCAATAAGTTTTATGCACGTTTTGATGATCCAAACAGACCAGCTAGCACCAGACTCACCTCATCACCAGATGAAGAGCATCTCAGAGTGACCGCAGCAGAAGTGAGAGGCAGTCTCAGAAGATTAATCCTCATAAAGCAACCGGACCAGACAACATCCCAGGGAAAGTTCTGAAGGAATGTGCGGACCAGCTCTGTGAGGTGCTGGCTGACATCTTCACCACCTCACTTGCACTGGAGTCAGTTCCCACCTGCCTGAAGACCGCGACCATCATCCCAGTCCCAAAGAGCTCCACAGTGACTGGTCTGAATGACTATAGACCAGTGGCCCTCACCCCGGTAGTCGCTAAATGTTTTGAGAAACTGGTCATGACCCACATCAAGGCAACCGTCAACATCAACGAGGACCCTCATCAATACGCATACCGCGAGAACCGATCAACAGAGGACGCCATTTCTTCCGTGGTCCACACTGCTCTCACCCACCTGGATCAGAAGGACTCATACGTGCGTCTGCTCTTCGTGGACTTCACATCTGCCTTCAACACCATGATCCCCCAAACTCTGATAGACAAACTATCTACACTTGGACTAAGCCCCTCCATTTGTAACTGGGTACTAGACTTCTTAACAGACAGACCACAGTCCGTGAAGATCCACAACTTCTCCTCCTCCACCATAACCCTCAGCACTGGCTCTCCTCAAGGATGTGTGCTGAGCCCCCTTCTGTTCACTCTGCTCACATATGATTGTACAGCCACACTTCCAGGCTGTCATATTGTTAAGTTTGCAGATGATACAGCGGTGGTGGGATGCATCACAAACAATGATGAGTCCAGCTACA
The DNA here is from genome assembly GCA_038048925.1 of Garcialebias charrua. NCBI lineage: Eukaryota > Metazoa > Chordata > Actinopteri > Cyprinodontiformes > Rivulidae > Garcialebias > Garcialebias charrua. The sequence goes on along the minus strand of JBBPBX010105147.1, from coordinate 9,636 downwards.
GACAGGAGGTGGAACACCTGGAGAGCTGGTGCAAAGAGAATAATCTTCACATGAATGTGAAGAAGACAAAGGAGATGATTGTGGACTTCAGAAGGAACAAACACACCCACGCCCCACTGAAAATAGGTGGGTCTGCAGTGGAAGTGGTCTCCAGCTACAAATACTTGGGTGTACACATGAATGATAACCTCAGCTGGAGCAACAACACCACCAGCCTGATCAAGAAAGGTCATCAGAGACTCTACTTCCTCAGACGGCTGAGACGTGCTGGTCTGAGCAGCCCAGTTCTCACCTCGTTCTACAGGTGTGCAGTGGAGAGCGTCCTGTGCTCCAGCATCAACGTGTGGCATGGAGGCTGCACAGTTGAAGAGAGGAAAGCTCTACAGAGAGTGGTGAAGGCTGCACAGAAGTCTGTTGGAGTCAGTCTCCCCACCATCACAGACATTTACACCTCCAGATGCAGGAAAAGAGCCACCTGCATCATGAAAGACCTCACTCACCCAGCACACTCACTCTTTGCCCCACTCCCCTCAGGACGGAGGTTGAGGAGCATCAAATGTAGAACCACTAGACTGAGGAACAGCTTCTACCCTGAGGCTGTTAGACTCATGAATAAATAAAAATAAAATAAAAAATAAACACTGCAAAATATCACATCATGCTGATCTGTTTTCTTGTTGCTGTGTTCATCTGTGACCATCTGCTCATACAAACTCATGTTCGTGCTGCTGTTTATTTCCACTATATTAGGCTTAGTGTATTACTAGTTGATGTTTTTCTTAGTTAATTCTAGATGTTATTACTGTTTTTCTCTTGCATTTGTTGTTGGATGTAACTGGGACCCCGTGTACATAATCTCGTTTTCATCACATGTACCACATGCGGTGCAAATGACAATAAAGACTCTCTGACTCTGAAAGGTTTTGGACGGATCACGGGATATGTGAAAGTCTGGCACGCTCAGAACGTGGAGATTGGTTCTGAGAGCTGAACTAGAGTCCAGGATCTGAGATACAGGCGTGGGCCATCCAGAGGCAGGACAAGCCAAACTTATCCGAGGGTTTTAGCTGGAATCAGTGGTCTGGAAGCAGAGCAGACGTCGAGGTCCAGATACACGATGGGCAGAAGAATCTGTCTTGGACTAGGCAAACGGGAGGATGAAGTATCAGGAACAGAGCAGGAACAAAAACACTGGATTACTTCAGGCATGACAAGATCAGATGATCCGCAGCGCTTAAGAAGTGCAGTACACAAATAAAAGCACAGCGTTTAAATAAATAATTTTAAATGATTTAGCACCTGCTGCAGCGGGGCAGACTGCCCATTGGGAGCATCAGGATATGTCCCGGTGGCCTGGCCGTTCGCCGAGGGGGACTAAAAGCTATATTCCAGTCGAGCTCGATTATTTAAAATACAGCTGCTCATGCAGCATGGATGGTTTATTTAAACTATCACAGTATTTAACTTTAAATTGTTTTACACGAGAGAGTGACAGGTGATGAGTACAGTGAAGTGGGTGTGGCAGAGCGTTGATCATGACATGTTGCAGGAGTTTCTCCCTGCACACAGGTGCAGCAGGTGCTAAATAATTTAATATAATTTATTTTAAATAAACGAGTCATGCATCAATCACAATTTTCTGATGCACCTGTACAGTATTTGATGTTTATGATATTTTAAGGCAAGATCTTCTGCCTGTGACCTGCGAAATGTATTAAAATATTTAATATCATGGGGGGAGGAGCCCTGCCCTCCTTCAGACCTACTGGCTCCTCCAGCCAGTCCTTGCTGGTGTAATGTCATGAGCTTCTGACGAGGCCACGTCGAGGTGTTCCAGTGAGACATATTACTCAGAGAGCCAGGGTTACAATAGTAAGTGCACATTTTTTACTCAGCAATCAGTTTGGTAGATATTTTATCAGAAAAATTAGTTAGCTGTCACTGCTCAACTTGAAAGATGTTGGATCTCTCCCCTAAGAGAATTTTTGGGAATACAGTCAGACGAGTGGAGCTTTATTTTTAATGGATCCAGAAAGGTGAGGAGTCTAAATACTTTGAATCTGTGTGGGGACGGATAGAATTATTAATGTAAAGACCAAAACCAAGGTGTTTGAATTCTTCTAACAATGAAACTGGACCAGTGTTTTAACAGCAGCACCAGAATGTGGGTTTATTTTCAGTTGAAACATCTGGACTGAGAGAAACAGCCATGTGCGAGTAGCATTTATTAAAAGTTTGTAAATTAAAACAGTTATGCTTCACACATTTGATTTCCTGTTGGGCAACGTTTAAACTTAACATCCACATTACAGACTGATGGCACATTGTAACACACACCATTCACCTGTGAGGAGCTTTATGAGGACAGGGCCACCACTGCTGAGAGCTTTAAACTGAGGCGCTGCTTTCTAAAACACAACATGGAGAAAACTAGCAGGTCTGACTTTACAGAACACTGACACATACAGCATTTACACACATTTAGAGCTGGAGAGCAGCTGTCAAATACACAGTTCATCTAGAAGTACGGGAACCTAAATGTTGGTGTGCCATTTCCTTCAGGCTTGTTCATGTTGCACCCGCTCCTCATCTATGGTCCAGGGTTCTTTCATTCATCTTTCAGCACTAGGGATTGAACGGCATCGTGAAAGGTGAACTTTTGGGCAGAAATAGCCTTACAGTAATCCACAATAGACCCAGCACTTCCAACTTTTAACACAGAATGAAAACAAAGTTGTAAAAATTTAATTAAAAGACCATAAAGTCAGACGTGATCGCTGCCCACAGTCTGTGTTAGGTACGTCCTGTCAGCTGAAGGTGGCTAAAGGAGGTAATGAGGTTGTAGTGGCTGCTCTCCTCATCTGTCAGCTCCAAGTTTCCTGGCCTGACCACCAGCAGCACGTTCATGCCAGCCTCTTCTGCAGCTTTAGCCTCTGCAAACACAAAAGCACCAGAGAGTAAAGCTCCAAAACTACAGCTGTGTTTTTACATGTCACATGCATTACTGTCCCTCGTCATGGAGGGTGGAGTCACATGCATTACTGTCCCTCGTCATGGAGGGTGGAGTCACATGCATTACTGTCCCTCGTCATGGAGGGTCAACTGGAAACAGTCTGTCTGTCCAAACATGTTGGGAGCATGAAACATGAAAAATAAGTGAAGACTTCTAGAAGTTTTCTTTAAAAAATTGGGTTGCCACACACAAATCCAAGGTGGCCACTGCATTATGTGTGTGTGTGTTTATGTATGTACACATATACACACCACCATATTTCCAGACCATAAAGTTGCAAGTTTTTTCATAGTTTGGCCAGTCCTGCGACGTATAGTCCCAAGCAACATATAAACTTTTTCCCTATTAATGACGCAGTTTTTGACTGACATTTTCAATGTTCGTTGATACTGACATGAACCAGAGAGTACCGGTAAACATTACCATATACAGCTGCAAGAGGGCCCTCTAAGCTTTTGACACTATGTTGGTCCTCTTCTGCTAACCCCCCCATCTTCCTCCGGAGTTGTTCAGACACAGAGGATGGTAAAGCTAGATTTATAGTCGACGTATCGCGCAGCGCGCGAGGGTGCGCGTGCCAAAAGTGACGCAATATCACAGTCCCCGCCCCTGCGCGTGGGTTTGGCGCGTGTCGTGCACCTCTGAATTTTTGAAACTCCGCAAGCCTAGTGCGCGCGCCGTGGGTGCTACGATTTGATTGACAGGTCCTCACCCGACAGCCTTCACCCTCTTCACGCCGGAGCCTGCAGCTCTGCGCCGCTGTGGTCGTGGAGACGGCGTCGCGACGCATGGAGGAATGTTTTGTGACACAAATGTATTAAATTCTCCTTCATTCCTGATCTGGAGTCGGACTTTTCTTTTGTTTTTTCGCCAAAAGTCACGTGATCGCTTTCTCCTCCGCTGACTCCATGCATTAAAACCGCAAATAAAGACAACAGTTCAGCACGCGAGCGGAAAGCTATTTGTTTTTGTTGTGTGATTTCAAACAGTTCTTCTTCTACGGTAGATTTCTTCTTCTACACCTTTCTTGCAACATATGCACAGGTTTTAGAGGGTACTGCCTCCTGCTGGTCCGTAAAAGAACAGCACTTTGCCATGCTCCGCCGTGCATCAACCATAAACACAGCGGCGAAACTGTGAATGCATTTCGCCGCACGGCTGAGTGCACGCGCGGTGCGCGCGCTCCAGCCTGCGGACCAAAGCGCAAGTATAACTCAGCCTTAACTTGCTTGTCGTTGGCTTGTTAAGTTAATTAAACCAGTTCAGGATCCCAGTATGTTCTGAACACATGGGCGTAGCCAGAATTTTGTGGGGGGCGGTTCGTTTTAAAGGAGAAGTTGACAATGCTGAACTGATGTGGCTGGATAGCTCAACTGATAAAGCGTCCGTCTTCAGTCCCAAAGGTCGTGAGATCGAGTCCCGCATGGTACAACATTTTTTTTTTTTTAATTCATTCCAAATTAAAAAAGCACAAGAAAACTATTTACAAAACAGCAAGGAATAAAACAATGCATTAAATGAAAGGAATCAGACGAAGAAAATAATCTTATCTGCCCCTTCTCAAACTATTTTTTTTCCAAACACTCTTTTATTGGATAAAAAAAGAAGAATGTGTTAACCACAGCCTGTGGTTAACACATTCTTCTTTCTTCACAGGCGCATATTAACTACTTTTTTATCCAATAAAAGACAAATGTAAAATTAGTTGTTTGAATCAAGTGTTTGAAAAAAAAAATAGTTTGAGAAGGGGCAGATAAGATTATTTTCTTCGTCTGATTCCTTTCATTTAATGCATTGTTTTATTCCTTGCTGTTTTGTAAATAGTTTTCTTGTGCTTTTTTAATTTGGAATGAATAAAAAAAAAAAAAAATGTTGTACCATGCGGGACTCGATCTCACGACCTTTGGGACTGAAGACGGACGCTTTATCAGTTGAGCTATCCAGCCACATCAATTCAGCATTGTCAACTTCTCCTTTAAAAGTGGGCGGTTCGTTCGAACCCCCCGAACCCCCCCTGCCTACGCGCATGCTGAACATATAACTGTCAGGAGTGTAAGTCCATGGGGGAGGCATCTGTCTTTTCCCATCGCTACAGTGAAGTTTAGTGAGACCTGAGTGAGACCAGGCAAGAGCAGCTTGTTTATTTAAAATAATAGCCAAACTGAACCTTGAGTTCAGTCTTTCTGTGATCACTGAGCGGGCCAGGCCACCAAGAAATGTCCCGGTGCTCCTGATGGACAGTCTGCCTTTGGTTCTGCATGTTATTGTCATTTCAGATTAAATGTCTGTCTTTGCACTTTGTGAAAATACACTTCTAAATAAAATGTGACTTATAATCCAAAATAACATTTATTGTTTTTTCCTCTTCTTAAGGCCTTTTTTGACTGATGCAACCTCTACTCCGGAGCGACGTATAATCCAGAAAATACGGTGTATACAATATAACCAAATGCTAACAACTGTGCCAGCTGTCAGCATATGTAGTGACCAACATTGTTTACCTCTGGTTACATCTGTCAGGAAGGTGACCTCTTCAGGTTGGCAGCCAATTCTGTCGACAATCCTCTCATAGCTTTTAGCATCAACTTTAGCGCCTATTGTCGTGTCGAAGTGACCATCAAATAACTGAAACAATCCAAGAAATGCACGATAAAACACATGGCAAAAAATTATACTTCCAGAGAGAACAAGTTGTTTCGTGAATGCAGAACGTGAAAGCAATGCGAGTGATTGTGTACTGAAACAAGGGCAGACTTACATCTAAAACGTTTCCGTCGACTGAAAATCCAAACAGTAGTTTCTGAGCCTCCACACTTCCAGATGAGTAAATGTAAACTTTCAGGCCGTGCTCGCGCCACGTTTTGATGGATGGAACCACATCAGGATATAGCCTGTTTAAAAACACGTAATATTTTTACAACACAAATCATTTTAGAACTAAATAAGTCCTTTGGAAATTGTTTAATTTATTTCCTATTTAAAACAAACGTTACAAATGTAACTACGGTTCTATGAATCCCGGATGACTGCCAGAGGGCGGTGCTGAAAGCACTGAATATTCCCTTCGCACATGCGCTGTTCGAGTAATTATATTAACGTCACACAGATGTGACCAGATAAGCAATCAAGAGGCTACATAGCCTAGCATTATCCGTTAATTCAGTCCTACAGAATCTTCTCGCATAAAGCAAGGATTCTGAGTGACAGAGAAGCTCTGGCGGTCATCCGGGATTCATAAAACCGTAGTTACATTCGTAACTTTCGTTCTATTTCATCCCTCCTGAGACAGAGGGCGGTGCTGAAAAGCATTGAATGACTAGTATCTACGATGTCACAAGGAATCCTGAGCACATACCTCACTGAGGAAACCCAGAGGACCCTTGCAGAAGAACCTGGCCCAAAGGATGAGGGGTAACCACGTTAACCCTGTAGAATCTGGTGAACGTGCTTGGGGAAGCCCATGATGCAGCAGCACATATTGCTTCCAGTGAGACCCCTCTTAGGGCAGCGCAGGAAGCGGAAACGCTCCTGGTAGAGTGTGCCTTCACGCCGACTGGCAAGGGATGGTATCCCGCTGCGTAGGCGTGGCATATGACGTCCACGATCCAGTGGCAGAGGCGCTGCTTGGAAAGAGGGTAGCCCAGTCTAGGGCCCCCGTAACACACAAACAGCTGGTCTGAGTACCGTATAGCAACAGTAGCTGCAACGTACTTCTACAATGCCCTCACTGGGCATAGCAATCCAGACCCCTCTCTAGGCGTACGTTGAAAATGTGCCAGCGTTAACGGTTGGTTATGGTGAGAGTGGGGTAAGACCTTTGGTACAAAGGCAATGTTTGGCCACAAGGTAACACCAGAGCCCTCAGGGCCCCACCTGAGACATGAGGGTCTGACTGAAAAGACGTGCAACTCACCAACCCTCTTTGCTGAGGCAATAGCCAGCAGAAAGGCCGTCTTGTTTGAAAGCCACTTCAGGTCTACTTGCGTCAAGGGCTCGAACGGAGGGTGGCACAGAGCTACAAGAACCAAGGGTAGGTCCCAACTTGCCACTCGAGTAACTTTCGGCAGGTGCAACCTACGGGCACCACGTAGAAAGAGAGAGACTGGATTATGACTGCCCACCGTACGGTCAATGATGCCGGTGTGATTAGCCAATATCGCTGCTACATAGACCTTAAGCGTCGAAGGAGAGCAACCCTTACGAATGATAGACTGGAGAAACTCCAGAATAGTAGGTACTGCACAGGAAACCAGATCTTCATTATGATCAGAACACCATTGTGAAAACAGATGTCACCTGTTTTCGTATTGCTGACGAGTAGAAGGTGCCCTGGCGCACAAAATGGTACGTCGGACAGGGTTCAAAACTCCAGTCAGCTGCTGTCCTGGCCCTGCAGAAGCCACACCCACAGCTGGAGACGTTGAGGATTGGGGTACCATAGCAACCCTCCCAGCTAAGAAAGCAAGTCCCTCCTGGTCGGAAGACGTCACGGAACGTCCTGACATAAACTCTGCAGTAGTGGGAACCATGGTCGTACTGGCCAATATGGAGCCACCAATAACATTCTGTGGCCCTCCGCTAGGACTCTGTGAAAGGTTGGCCAAATCAGAGGAGGGGGTGGAAAGGCATAAAGAAGGACCCTTGGCCAAGGGTGAGTCAGCGCGTCCCGCCCAGCGCACCAGACGTCCCTGTATGGGTATACCATAGGAGACACTGGGTTGACTCCTCTGTTTCAAACAGGTCCATCTCCGCTTGACCAAAACAGTCCCAGATCATCTGTAGCGCGTCGCTGTGGAGGGACCACTCTCTCGGAACAGACCTTTGGCGGGAGAGAAAATCTGCAACCTGATTGTGTCGCCCTGGTAGGTATGTTGCCCGCAGGGTGGACAGACGAGTGGAGGCCCATTCCAAGAGCACCCTGGACACACTGAGAAGCTGTGCTGACCTGGTGTCCCCTTGGTGGTTGATGTGGTAGACAACAGAGATGTTTTCTGACCGAACGAGGACATGCCTCCCTTCCAGGTGGGGCAGTAAGTTCTTGAGCGCCAAATGCATTGCACGTAGCTCCAGCACGTTTATATGCCTGTAGCGGTCCCTTCTGCCCCAGCGGCCCTGAACCGCTCAGTGTTGCCACATAGCACCCCATCCTGTGGAGCTGGCATCTGTCATGACCACTTCCCTGCGATACACCACCACCCCCATGGGGACACCCCTGGACATAAGCTTTGTCCCTCCATAGAGTCAGGGCACAAAAAAATGGCCATGTCACTGCAAGTTTGCGATGCCTGTGCGGCCTGGCGTCTAGGCAAAAGCTGTTGAGCGACCTCTGCAAGGGGCGAAGAGACAGCAGGCCTAAGGGTACCGCCCGAGTGATTGAGGTCAGTTTGCCTAGTAGCTGTAAGAAAACAACGTTTGCCTAGTAGCTGTAAGAAAACAACGTAGAGGAGCTGCCTGCCCAGCTGAAACCAACTGACCAACTGAAGTATGTCGCCCACCCTTTGAATGGATGGGCGAGCAGTCATGGAGGGTGAGTCCAGAACCACTCCAAGAAAGGTGACAGTCTACGAAGGTAGAAGGCAGCTTTTCTCCATACTGACATTACGGTCCAACTGGGACACGCGAGCAAGCAAGCGATTCATGTCGCAAATGGCACAGGCCTGAGACGGGGCGCAGAGAAGCCAATCGTCTAGGTACGGCAGAACCTTCATGCCGTAGGCCTGCAAGGGAGAGAGGGTTGCCCTCATACACCGAGTGAACACTCTTGGGGAAAGAGAGGGCCCGAATGAGAGTATCCGGAACTGCCAGTGGCGACCCCGATAGGCAAACCTGAGAAAGCGGCGATGTTCCGCTGCAATAGGCACATGAAAGTAAGCATCCGTCAGGTCAATAGACGTGAACCATTCCCACTCTGTGACCGCTTGAAAGACCTCTACTGTCGTGAGCATATGGAAGGGCATTACCTTTAAATATTGGTCGAGTCCCCTCAGATCCAAGATGGGATGAAAGTTGCCCGTCTTCTTCTGCACAAGGAAGTAAGTTGAATAAAAGCCTCTGGCTTGCCGTAGAGCGTTCACAGCCTCGATCGCACCCGTGGCCAGAAGGATGGAAAGCTCCTAGTCTACTGCTCGGGTTTTCACCGGGTCGGTGATTACAGTCATCTTGACCCGGTGTGAGATGTGAAGCCGCCGTCGGAACTGTAACCAGTAACCATGGGTCAGAGTGTCAACCACCAATGTGTCCCCGGCGTGAGCAGCCCAGTATCTGAGCTGCTGGTGGGAAAAATATCAGACGGTCGGCCTAGTAGCATCACCGTCTCCCTCCACAGCCCGTAGGCTGTGGGGGCATGGCGGCCTGAACACATGGTCCGGACCTGTCCAGCTGGTTGGCGGACCGATTAACGAAAGGTTAATTGTGGAGGTATGACCTGCAGCTTGAAGTCGGCTGAATAACTTTTCCTCTTGGGCGGCATTTCTCTACTCTCTCTCGCAGTTCTGGTCGTCTTGTTGTTCTTTCTTTGTCTTCTCCCACTCACTATCAGAGATTTGGCATTGGGTGATGGGTTTTTATTCTCAATACACAAACAACAAGAAACGCCTACAGGTACGTCTGCACGTACACAGACT
>JBBPBX010105146.1:0-11627 GCA_038048925.1 Garcialebias charrua | reverse complement strand
GAAGTCCAAACCTTGAGAATATATGATTCATTAACAACATAGCAATGGTTTGTGCTGTGTCGTTAGTAGCTGGTAGGCATTCTACCCATTTGGTAAATGCACAGGTTACTGTGAGAAAATATTTATTTCCTCTAGAGCTCTTAGTGAGTGGTCCAACCCAGTTGATCTAGAGGTCAGACCATGGGAATGCAATGCCTCTGCTTTGCAGTGGTGCTCTGTGAAGTGGTCTGGTTGGCTGAAACTGGCCGCAGACCACGTACCCTTCAATGTAGTCCTTGACATCCTTTTTCATTCCAGGCCAATAGGCAATTTGTTTTAATGCCGTCAGCGTGGCTTTATCTCCTTTGTGTCCTACGGACGGGAGATCATGGGCATGAACTAACATCACCCCCCTTTGGTCATGGGGAACCACGAACACAGGTGAGGACGTTGGTCCATGAGCAAAAGTTAAGATGCCCTTGATTAGTTTTAGCTGTTTACGCAACTGATAGAGGACTTTAAGGTCTGGATCGGAATCCAGTTCGTCTTTAGACGGAGTATTTTTGTCTGGATCAGTCAGGTACAGTATCATGGAGTTGATAGCAGGATCCAACTGCTGTAGTTGGATGATGTCTGGGTCAGTTAGTGCAAGTCGTACAGAGACTGCGTTGTCAGCAGGTCTGGCTGCGGCCTGTGAACGTGTGACTGCCATTACCTCAACAGTAGGTTGTGATGGCAGAGTCTTGATTAACCAGGAGGGGTCGAAGGACCATAGCAGACCTTCGTCGGCTCCTTCTTTGGCTAAGGAATCTGCAATGTCATTGTAGTGCTTGTCATCGCCTGGGACTCTTGAATGTCCTGGAACTTTCTTCCAGTAGATCTGTAAGTCGTGTGATGTCACCAAGTGATCACATGCCATGAAAAGCTCTTTGTGTTTGACCACTTTTCTGTCGCTTGTTAGGAAACCGTTCTGTTTCCACACAGCGAGGTGACAAGCGAAACTCAAACGAGCATAGTTAGAGTCAGTGCAGATGACTAGCATCTTGATGGAGCGTTCTACTACCATCTGGAGAGCTATTAGAATTCCTGCAATCTCAGCGTACTGAGAAGTCTGAGAGCCTAATTTGTAGCTGAAAGTGATCTGTTCTTGGTCTTGGAGGAGAACCCAACCAACACCTGCTCTACAGATTTTGTCGCGGAGGAATGAAGATCCATCCACGTACAATGTTGTCATATCCTTGCAGATATTGTCATCAAAGAAGTGGTGATTCGGGTCATCAGTTACTGGGGGTTTTACCTCAACCGGCGGCTTGGTGGCTGGTACATCTTGTGTACACTTTTGGCAGATTGTCAAGTCCGTCCCCAGATGTGACTTCTTGTGTTGACCATAACATATGTCTAGGTTAAAACTGAAGCGCCATGAGCCATGTTGCAATACTTGAGTTTGTTACTACACCATCTCTGATGCGTTCACTGTTAAGAAAAGTCACTGGCTGGTGTTGTGTTTCCACAATGATTTTCTGTCCACCAATGTAGCTGGAGAAATGTTTAACTGCCCACACTGTGGTCAGTAGAGCTTTCTCACAGTCTGAGAATCTCAACTCGGGGCCTGCCATCGTCTTGCTGGCGTAGGCCACAACACGCTTGTCTCTGTCGTGTATTTGGTACAGACCTGCACTTATACAATGAGCTGAGAAGCCCACTTCCAAGTAAAACTCTTTGTTGTAGTCTGGGTAGACTAAACATGGGGCTGACTTGATCCTGTTTATAAGAGCGTCCATTGCCTGCTGCTGTTTGTCAGTCCAGACAAATGGAACGTCTTTCTTTAGGAGTTCAGTCAGTGGCTTTGCAAGGTCTGCATAGTTTTCTATGAACTGGTTCGAGTAGTTACACACGCCAAGAAAACTTTGTAGTTCTTTGAGATTGGTGGGGACTTTGAGATTGTCAAGGCCTTGGGTGCGAGTCAACTGTGGTTGTACTCCGTCTGGACCTACAAGTAGGCCAACGTAGTCCACCTTGGTTCTGCACCACTGGCATTTTGACAGTGATATCTTAGCACCAGCAGTTGTTAGTTGATTCAGAACGTGGTCGATCTCAGCCAAATGTGAGTTTAGTGTTGGCTGCCTCAAAAGGACATCGTCCACGTAAATCAGTGTCCCACGCTCGTGGGCGTCTGGACATGCTTTGTTCAAGAAGATGTTGAACTTTGCAGGTGAGTTAGCGTAGCCAAAGGGACATCTGGTAAAGGTGTATTGTCGGCCACCAAAAGAGAAAGCTAGTTTGTACTGGTCCTCGGCGCGCACAGGGATGGTCCAAAAACCAGAGGCCACATCGAGAAGTACTTACCATTGGTGACGTTGGGCATTTCTTGTTGGAGCTGGGTCATTGGCCACCTTGATAAGGGAACTTGTTTGTTTAGCTTTCTGTAATCAATTGTAAGTCTCCACTTTCCATTTGGTTTTAACACTGGCCATAAAGGTGCAGAGTAAGTGCTGTTACAGTATCTGATGATACCATTCTTTAAGAGGTTATCAAGGATTTCCCTGATAGGTTGATGTGCTGCCAGAGGAATCTTGTACTGTCTGACAAATGTGGGTGGAGCTTCGGGCGGGGTTGGGATGCTCACTGAGTGGAGCGTGGTCAACCCACAATCCATTGAATCAGTTGAAAATGATTTCTCAGAACTTGGCAAAGTCTGTCCCTTTCTTCATCAGTTTTCAGGGCGTCGGCTTGGGCGACCACCTGTTCGATCTGTGAAGAAACTGAGAGGGGTTCTTGTTCTTTGGGGAGCTCCAATGAGTCCATTTCTGTGTCTTTTACCCTGTTTATAGGCAGGACACTATAGGTTTGAGGGCCTAGGCCATTGTCCCGGTTTAGACCGACCAAGTAGACTATGTCTTGGTCGACCTCATTGACAGAGACGAGAGCAATGGCCTGTTTTGGCTTTGTGAACAAGACTTGCCCCGTGTATTCATTTGGGATCAGGTATTCTGGGAGTCCTCCCAGAAATGGAATGCACAGTTCAAAATCATGGAAATCAGTGGAGATCAACCATCCTATTTTTGTGTATTTATTGATCAGTACCATTTCCGTGCCTGTGTTACACATAGCAACAGCTGCGGTTCTGCAGTCGAGGCTCACTTGTCTCGTAGCCTCAATGGACTGTCCTAAGTTGGAAAACTTAGGAGATAGTTGAAAGTATGCCTGTTTATGGCTAATAGCTTGATTAGCTATGATGTGAACTTCCACCATCTGGTTCATTGCCTGAGGTAGTACTGTGATGGTTTGGTTGCAAGCAACCTCGCAGACTTCTGGTATGGTCTGTCCAGCTTTGAGATTTTCTGTGCTTAGCACAGGAGAATCCATTTTGTCTGTTTCCAGTGACCACAGTACATTGTTGACGGTGTCCACTCGGACACCCAATCTTACCAAAATGTCAGAGCCTATGTAGGATGCATGTGGTAAGTTTCGGACCACGAGGAATGGGTGGACCAGTTCTCGTTTGTTCCAGTTCAGGTTCAGGCGAATGACTCCATTTGCGGTCATTACCCGCTCACTTTTGGGATCAAGATGAAAGCGTAAAGCTTTCTTAGTTAGTTCTAGACCCAAATGTTTTTTAACCAAGGTTTCATAAAGAGCTTGGCTGATTGCTGAATTATCTGTCCAAGGAGACAGTACAGCATCTTCGGTGTGGGATCCCTGGATCTCGACACCTTTTACTACCTGTTGTAGGTAGTGTTCAGTGAGTGCTGATTGTTTCAGCTCGCAGAGGAGGCTTTCTTGTTGGGCCTCTTCTGCCTCACCTGTTCTTGAAGGTTCACTTACCGGGCTCTTGTCCTCGGATGAGGTGTCCCGTGTGTCCTTTGCGGTACCTGCGGTTAGGCAGTCTGTATCACAACTAGGAGGCACTTTTATTGGCAGGGGTTTTCTCACTGTGCTCCACATTTTCTGTTGGCCATAGTCTATAATTGCTTCAAAGCGGTTTATAAAGTCTTGGCCAACCAGAAATGGGAATGAATCAAGTGTAGACACATGTACCAGGTGGTATAATGTCATTTTGCCAATCTGCATGTGAACCATAGCTATAGCTGTTAGGGTTGTTCTCGTCTCTGCGAGACCCTGCAGTTCTATAGCACTTTTTACAAGGGGTATTTGCCTGTGAACACCGTTAGCGGCGGTCCGTAGTTCCTCAAACAGTTTGGCTGACATAATGGTAATGTCGGATCCGCCATCCAGGAGTGCTTCATGCGTGAGGACCCTTTCCAGTGTGATTGGCAGGTAAGCTTTCATAGCCTCCCCCCTTTGTACAAAGTCACACAGAAACCTTAAAGGTTTCGGCCAACGCTTCTGTTTACGTTTACCTCTGACTGTGTAATCTTTCTTCATCTGAACCGTCAGTGCAGTCGTCAACATGTCTGAGTTTTCAGTTTGTGGCGGGTCACTGTCGTCTATGTTTGAGTTTTCCCCCCCTTTGTTTGATGAGGGGCTGTTGGAGTTTGTGGCAATGATGTCATGGTCATTGTCAACGTCTTGTTGATTGTCATATTCTGGACTGTCAATGTTTTGACTGTCATTACCCTGATTGTCAGCATCCTGACCATCAGTATCTTGTTGACTGTTGTGATTTGCGTGCTCTGACTTACTATCAATGATAGTGCTACACATCACCCCAGGTTTGTTATCATTGCTTGTATTATCCCACTTTTCTAACAACCGACGTATGTTCTCCATCTCTTCTGGGGACAGAGGTTTATGGCCTTTCTTCTGGAACTTTTGCGATTTTTTGCCTGTCTCGGACTGTTCAGTTCGAGGGGCAGAAGGGGCTTGTCCTTGACTTGGGGTTCCTGTTGGGACCACCCTTTGTTATATGGTTTACTTTTGTATCCATCTTTCTTATCCCTTGGACGTGCGACCCCCTTTTGATATCGTTTTCCGACCTCTGGGTCTTGTCTGAGCCACTTCGGGTCATTGTTCCAGCGGGCACCTTCACTACGTGGTCTGTTAGGTCGTAAATTCTGTTTTTTCTCACCTTTAGTAGGATAGGGAGTCGGTGTCCGCGCCCTTTCCAGCTCCAGTGAGTTGGATTTGACCATTTCACATGGACACACCTCAAAGGGTGTTTTGTTTGGTGTGCGACCTGTAAAAACATCTATCGCACACTCTCTTATTTCTTCGATGGACCTCCTTTTGTAGTTTGCGCTGACATGTACTTTCTCTCTTATGTCAGGGCAGAGATTTTTGCTGAAGATATATTTAAACCCTACCTCTTCCTCCATTTCTGGTTCGCATCTGTCACCGAAATAGGCACGGAATATTCGGTCATAATATGACCTTGGGTGCTCATTTCTACCTTGCTTGATGTCAGCCGCAGCTGGGATGCCATCGGGCCCCGTGCAAGGAGTATACTCCTTTATCAGCGCAGCACATAAAAGACTGTAGTCTTTCGTAACGGCGTCTCGTTGACGCTTCATGAAAGCATGCACTGTCCTGTCCGAGGTTAACCTTACCAGACAGACTTTATCATCAACTGTAGCTTCTGGGAAGCGTTGAAGCTGGAAATCAAGGTCATCGAGATAGATCTTGGTTTCATGTGAGCCCAACGGGCCTGGAGCGAAGGTTTGAATGCTTTTAGCTATATTCCATAGTTCAGCCATTGAGAGAGGAGTTTGTGGTTTATTATCAGATCCACCCACCGGCGCATTCGGTGGGTTTGTTGGTTTTAGAGGCCCTAAGGGACGGCGTGGTGGTTTAGGCGATAGAGTTGGTGTTCTAGGCGGTGGTGTTGGTGTTCTAGGCGGTGGTGTTGGAGGTCTGGGCGTATCTGGAGACTGACCTTTAATTAATGCCAGACGTTTTTTCTTTTCTTTGATTAATTTGTATTCAGTTGAGGCCAGCTTCTCCCTGCACTCTTTTAATTCCACTCGGTTTTGGTAAATAGCTGTGATCAGCCTTGGACTGACGAGACGTCGGTCCCGCAAGTCCAAGCTGGACTCCACACGTGTTTACCTTGTCAGTGTCTGTGATATTTGCTTTAGTCGGCAGAAGTCGTGGCAGTCATGGTTTTTTGGCTCAAGATAACTTATTCCAGAAAGGAATTTAATTCAAAGTTCTGAGCTTATACGCTCAGTTCGAAGTGGACTGATAACAAGCATGTTATCAGCCTTTACTGAAGAACGAAGGTCTTTGGCTCTTGACCAAACGTCCGACAGCTTGAAGAGGAAGTTCACATCTCTCCTTCCTCACAGGAACTAAAAGTCCCAGGAAAACTTAGAACCCTTAGTCGAGGATCTGAGATCAAAGACTTGTCCCTCTCTGATTGGTTCAAAAGAACCAGTCGAGGAGTTCACTTGTTGTTATCATGGTACAAGGTTACAGCCAGAAGCAGAGTGAAATGTTTAGGAAAGGACAGAGAGTGCTGGAGTCATTCTCATGAAAACAACAGATTAACTGTCTTCTTCATTTCTAAAGAAAACGGCCGGGCCTTTCTGACCCGGGCCTTCAACTTTTACACAGCAGGAGTGACACAGTAATGTTTCACATTACAGAATAACACAGCATATAACACATATCATGAAAATGACAAAAAGTTATTCTTTTGATTACATTAGAATACAATTAAAGAAGCCAATAGTCTCTTTTGGTGACTATGTTTTCAGATTACAACTAATGGAATGATTTGTAGTAAACGTCTGTTCACTGAAATGCCAGTAAAGGTCATCACTGGAACAGTTCAAAAAGACTTCAGTTTGACCCTGGGTATGTCCACTACATTTCTAACCTCACAGCCCCCATATGTCATCCGGTGTTGTCCTCCACAGTTACAGCACTTGTCTTGACTATTCTGTACATTCTTCATATTTGTGGTTTCCTCCACATCTTGGGCATCTTTGCTGTCCTCTGCACACTGCAGCTATGTGTCCATATCTTTGGCACTTGTAGCATCTGACAGGTGGGAGAATGAACAGCCTGACTGGAAAACTTAGAAATCCTATTTTTATTCTTTCCTGGAGTCTCTCCATTTTAAACTCCAACATTATCAACATGCTTGAAACTCGTTCTCCATTAACATTTCTAATTTAGTCTTGTCACTTTGTTAATTTCATATTCAGAAATACTCTTTTTGAGTTTTTCCAAGTCTTTGTCCAATGGGATCCCGGTGATAACTCCCCTCGTTATTTTATTTTCTCCTATTAGTTTCTCTTGCACCCTTTTTACAGATGTTATCAATATGCATTACTTTATTTTTCTGCTCTTCTGTTTTCACAATTATCAACAAATTCCCATCTCTAAGGATTTTTGCAAAATGTATTTCTACAACTTTCTTTTTTAGATCTCTTGACATCGCTATGGGGCCTAATTGTGTGTTTCCATCTTCTTCTTTGAATTTTATAATTATTTTAAACTCTTCTCTTACCATTTTTTGCTCACAACATTAGTTCCTTCATCTGAACTTATTTCATCTAAGGTTCATTTTGTATTCGCAACCCAACCTTTTGGCTTGATTTTTCTTCTTCCTTGTCCTCTTCCAGTCACCTGAGTCCAATCATTCATTTCCATATCTTCGTCGTCATCTACCTGAGTCGCCATTCCAGTCCAATCCACAACCAGCTTGTTATCCACCGCCAATTTCAAAAAGTTTGTTATCGGCTTATGCCTGGTACCCACCGGACCCGAGTCGGGCGGCTGAAGCGGCCGGTTTACATTCAAAGTCTATGTGGAGACACATCGAGACGCGGCGAACTGTGAAGCGGCGCGTTTTGAGTGATTGAAGCGGCGCGGCGGCACGCGGCAGTTCCTTTCCACGCACGCGCGCGTCCGAAAGCAACCTACGCGTCGAGCTACGTCGAGCCGCCAACGTCATAAAATTCGATCTTTGGTGAATCCTACCCTCACTGCAACCAGCTATGTGAGGCAGAGAGACGGAGGCACATGGACTTTGTGGTCAAAGCCATGGGCGGTTCCACTACGGCGCGGGAACCGCTCCTCACCAAAGCGCTTACTCCCACTGCGGAGCTTGAGGCTGTTGATTTGGAGGACAACGGTCAAGCCGACTGGGGAGGAAACATGGACATGGTGGCCCCCCTCGGGGACTCCACCGCTGAGTTCAACACGAGGGACTTGTTACGAGCAGATGAGCTCTCGCTAACAGCCTCGGGCGAGCTAACTGACGATGAAGCTGACAACGAGGACGAAGGAGAAGACTAGGACTTCTCCCAGAACCCCAGGTCAACCAGAGACTGATGTGTCTGTCCCTGCTCTGTTCGAGCTGTGTCGCAGAGCAACGGACACGCTGCGGATTGATTGGCCAGAACCCCTACCTCGACAACAGGTAACGAGGTTAGCGGGAAACTTCTGGTTCGCCAAGCAGCAGTCGGCCATGAGGTACAGGATGCCTATTTTTCCCGACTTCCAGACGGAGCTGACTCGCACCTGGGCTGAACCCAGGGCTCCAATGACTTTGCCTCTCTCTCAGTTCCTGGACGTTGCCAGAATGGAGGCAGCTGGCATGGCCAACATCCCCAAGATGGAGGACACGTTGGCGGCTCATTTAGCCCCCAGGACTTCGGGCTCCAGACCAACTTTGCCCAGCAAGGCTTGCCGTGTGTCGGTCTCGCAGCTCGAGAAGTGTTACCAAGCACAAGGCATTGCGGTCCGTGCCATGAACGCTTCAGCCATGTTGCAAGCCTACTTGGCGGAAAAGCTTCAGGAGCTTCAACAGATCTTCAACAGAAAGAAGGCGTCCGACGTCCTGGAGGAGGCTCGCAAGGCAACAGACTTTGTCCTTTGCCTCATGGGGACAACTGCCACTGCTCAGGGGAGAAGTATGGCTGAGATTGTCATCGCTCAGTGCCATTTATGGCTAACGGTGACGGACCTGCCAGATGGCCAGCGGAACCTGTTCCTCCACCATCCCATCGAGCCCACGGGGCTTTTTGGCAGTGCTCTCGAGAGAATCCAGTGCAGGCTGGAACAGAGAAGAAAGCAGGAGGAGGCCTTGCATGAAGGGATGCCCAGAAAGCTTTTCGTGCAACCCAGAGACACTAGTGGACATAGGGGCGCCCAGCCTCAACACCACTCGGCCACACGCCGCCCCCCACAGAAACGGCCGGCGCTCGACGGAGAGCAACGGCCGAAGCCCACCGCAGGGCCATCCCAGGTTGGCCAAGCCTGGGTAAGGCACAAGCCGTTTTCGCATTGGCCAGCCCTCCCCGGCTCTCCCAGCTTCTAACCCGGGTTCGGCGTATTCGCATTTACCTTTTCCGCCCGGGATCCACCGTTGTTCTGGAACCATGTCCACCGTGGTTCTATCGGGCCCGGCCCCACGGACCCAGTTTCACGTCATGTACTGCTCACATTTGATTTGTTGTTTGCAGCAGGGGCGGGACTCATTCAAACAACCTCAGCGCGAGGGTTGAATTTCATTCAAATTTAACTACAGAAACGAGAAACCCCTAAAACAATTGTTAGCTGAATTAGTTTTTCTGAGTTAAATTTTTGTTAATAACTGATCACAAATCAGCTTATGTTACAACGTAAATAACAACGAAGCGCGGACCCATTTCCGCCTTTCAGCGCGACTTGAATGTCATTAAACAATAACTAAAACAATAACTAATATTGTCTAACTGTTGCGCGCAGCCAGGGTTTTAAAATATAACTAATAATCTCTAACTTCTACGTGCAGCTAAAATGTTAAGAGGAGTGATTCCTATATGGGTAAGGTGGACACCTGAAAATCCAGTCCGGAGTATAGCTCAGAGCGTTAATGCACTATCATTTTGACCCGGAGAAGCGGGTTCGCTTCCCGCCTGGGACAAAGTTATTTTACTTTTTTTTTCTTTATTCACATTTTCTTTTAAATAAAAAGGAGTTTGTTTGGTTAACAAACTCCTTTTTATTTACTCCAAGAAAAAAAAAAAAAATAACTTTGTCCCAGGCGGGAAGCGAACCCGCTTCTCCGGGTCAAAACGATAGTGCATTAACGCTCTGAGCTATACTCCGGACTGGATTTTCAGGTGTCCACCTTACCCATATAGGGATCACTCCTCTTAACATTTTAGCTGCACGTAGAAGTTAGAGATTATTAGTTATATTTTTAAACCCTGGTTGCGCGCAACAGTTAGACAATATTAGTTATTGTTTAATGACATTCAGGTCGCGCTGAAAGGCAGAAATGGGTGTGCGCTTCGTGTTATTTACGTTGTAACATAAGCTGATTTGTGATCAGTTATTAACAAAAATTTAACTCAGAAACACTAATATATATACATCCAGCTAACAATTTTTTTTTAGCGGAGTCTCCTCTCTTAAAACACGAACACTCCACCCACGTGAAGAGAGCACCCCACCCACTTCCAGAACTACAAAGTTATTCTTTTGATTACATTAGAATAAAATCAAAGATAGAAATAGTCTCTTTTGGTGACTATATTCTCAGATTACAACTAATGGAATAATTTGTAGTAAATGTCTTGTTTTACTGAGAGGTCAGTAAAGGTCATCTCTGGAACAGTTCAAAAATACACAGGTGTATCAAAGTGGACACGGTCATGCCCATTACATCTCCCCCCTTTTGGAAGTCATCGCCAGTCCTTGGGGATGAGGTCCAACACGAAAGGAAACCTTGAACTGTCTCTGATCTTGAAGTAATCCAGCAAGTGGAAAAGAAAAATCAAAAATTATAATCCCATAAAGTTTTTGGAAATTCCATACTGTTCGTAGGTAATCCCATTGCGGTAAGCTTTTAATCCCTTGGAAAACAAAGTCTTATAATCCACAGCGGTAATTCCACAACGATAATTCCATATCGATTAGAGTTGGCGATTTCATCAGCAACAATTGTTTTTATAATCAGCATGTAGAGGGGATCCCTCGATTGACGCAGAGGAGGCGACCCTTGGATGAAGGTTGAAGACCAAGCGTTGGAGCTGCAGGTCCCCACATCGAAGGTTGTTGGCTGGTTGGTTTCCAGTCAGTGCCACTCTGGTTCTATGTGTCATGCAATTATGTGGTTTTTTAGGTGGGCTTATGATTGGGATTTTACATTAGGCCCTACCTATATGCACCTGGTATGTAAGCTATCATGGTTTAGATCAGCTACAATTACCAATTAAGGGGTGGATCAATTCTGTAAAATTAGATATAGGGATCTGTACCTATAAAATTTTGGAGGGCTTCTGTAACGAAGGCCTCTAATTCCAAACTATTCCTCCATTCATTACTTAGTTTAGGTTAAACTAAAATAAAAATGAAATATAGTTTGATCTAAATGTCTGTTGTCTTTTAGACGAACGACGTAGGATTTGGTATTCCTAATAAATTTTGAAGTCTATGGCGAGACTCATCAAAATGAATAGGTAATCTAGAATAGAAACGATCGAATCGGTTCAATTTAGAAATTGTGAGGTCAATGTAGTTTATGGTACCTTGAGTAGCTTTAAACTACATTGACTCTTCGACGATTGAGATTTAACAAAACGAACTGCATGTTGGCATAGTTAAATCCATATCATTCATTAACCAATGTTAATACAAAACCTTTTTGGCTGGGAGTGTTCAGAACCAAACAATATCTCAACTAATGACAACAGTAATGACTAAACAACAAGGAAACAACGTTTCACTGCTTCGACACACTCTTGTCGTCA
>JBBPBX010105145.1:0-11627 GCA_038048925.1 Garcialebias charrua | reverse complement strand
AGATGTAGTGGGCATGACCGTGCCCGCTCTGATTCACCTGTGTACTTGAACTGTTCCAGAGATGACCTTTACTGACCTCTCAGTAAAGCAAGACATTTACTACAAATTATTCCATTAGTTGTAATCTGAGAACATAGTCACCAAAAGAGACTATTTCTATCTTTGATTTTATTCTAATGTAATCAAAAGAATAACTTTTGTCATTTTGATCACATATGTTATATGCTGTGTTATTTCTTTCTTTAAATGTGAAGCATTACTGTGTCACTTCTGCACTAACAATGGTATTCACAAATTGTGTGAAAATTGAGGGCTCGGGTCAGAGAGGCCCGACCGTTTTGTTTAGAAATAAGACAGTTAATCCGTTGTTTGCATGAGCATGACTCCAGCATTCTCTGTCTTTTCCTAAACAATCTCCCTCTGCTGAATTTCACCTTGAATCGTGATAACAAGTGAACTGCTCGACTGTTTTTCTTTTGAACCAATGAAAAAGAGACAAGTCTCTCTCATCTCAGAGTTCTTTCTTAAAGTTCTAAGCTGAGCTGAAATAGTTAGTTCCTGAGGAAGGAGAGATGTGAACTTTCTCTTCAAGCTGGGGTACGTTTGGTCAAGAGCTAACGACCTTCGTCTTCAGTAAAGGCTGATAACATGTTTGTTATGAGTCCACTTGAACCGAGCGTACAAGCTCAGAACTTTGAATTAAATTCCTTTCTGGAATAAATTATCTTGAGCCAAAAAACCACGACTACCACGGCTTCTGCCGACGAAAGCAAATATCACCGACACTGACAAGGTAAACGCGTGTGGAGTCCAGCTTGGACTTGCGGGACCGACGACTCGTCAGTCCAAGGCTGATCACACCTCTTTACCAGAACCGAGGCGGACGTCTTAAGGTAAAGGAGCAGCTGTTTGCTTACTGGAGGTGTGATGATATCTTAGCTGGACGCGTATGGAAGAGTGTCATCTGGCTTTATAAATGCAAGATAAACTTCCCTCTTAAATCTCTCTAACCTCTTTTATTCCTCCTATTTCTTTTTATCTCCATTTTTAAGCTGGAAACTATATTTAAGTCATAGAGCCACAGACTAAATATAATGACATCCTGTATTTATGTCTGTTGTGTTACAATTTAAATGTGCTAACGTGTTAAACTGAAGAAAGTGAAATCATGCCAATCAAGTGTAATGATGTTAATTTAGTTGATTTATTCTAAATAAATGGTAGTGTCTCCTGGCATACCAAACTAAGTCAACGTTCTCTGTCACTTAATGGCTTTATTTATTTATCCATCATAAAGATCACAGAAATATTGGGTAAACTGAAAAAGAAAAGAATCCGTGAAATTACTATTCAATCTGAATAAGTAAATTAATTAAGGATAAAGAGGTCAGCTTAATACTGACCCCTGCTAAAATCCTTTACATCTGGGTGGCACCGTATGTGTTTAAAGACACAATATGGTGGTTCCCCTCATGTTTACTTCATCTGGTGGCCCTGTACCGGTTTCTGAAAGTTTATTGATAAATCTGTGGTATCTCATGAACTGTAACGTCATGTTTGCATAATAGGATCCAAGTTTTAAACTCTGAGGATAATAATTTTGGCTGGAAGTGTTCAAGACAGGCAGATTCTGCATGTTTTTATCATTTGAAGCTGAGAGATTATTATTCGTTCAACTCCTTAACACGCTGTTGGAAGCTTTAGGTGAGGTCTTGTCAACCCGTGGTCTGTGGGGGTTCTGGTTCTGGTCCAGTTCACGCAGACTCCGGTACAAAGCTTTGTTGACCGCCGAGTCAAAAGCCTGAGAAGCTGTTATTAACATCTAACGGATCGCTGTGCTGGTATTTTACATGTTAGAGCAGGTCAAAGAAGCATATTACTGTTGAAACGTTTTCGGATAGTGGTTCTGAAACCCGAATTCTGCTCCTTTAAAGTGGACCGGAACCGACCTTGAACGCGGCTCCGAAGAGAGTCCGTGTTGTGTTACAGTTGAAGTGCTGTGTTACTGAGCGTAGCTAAGTTGTGCCTGTTTTAAATGTGATTGCCATGTTGCAGAATTTTGGGAAGTTAATTTGAAACGTTTGAGTTGTTTAAGAGTCTATAAGGTTGTGCTCTATTGTGCTAAGGTAACGTTAAAGGCTACGTGTCCTACACGTTTGTTTATGAGCTGTGATTGGATAAAACGAGAGCTGTGAGCTGTCAATCACTCTCGGAACGAGCGCTGATTCGCTGAAGTGGGAACGCACGCCGTTGCGACCAACTCACTTTGTCGTCATTTCCGGCACTGCGTTGGTTGATGGTAATAAAACTACATTCACCATGAACGCTTGGGAAAAGAACTACATGCGCTGCGATTGATTGGTTGACGCGCTGCGTCGACCCGCCCATTTCTTGTCGTCATTTCCAGGTGCTGCACTTTGTGTGACCGCTCACACGCACACACACAAGGCAAACGGAGATTTCACTGAAAGTTTAAAAACTCATTTGAAGCCATCTAAACTGTCTAACAACATAAATTTGTCTCTGACAAGAACGTGGTTCGAGCGCTTATCACGGACACACTAGAAACTAACTCTAAAAGGTTGTTTTTATTTTAAATACTGAATAGAAAAATCAGTCGCCTCGTGATAACATTAGGACTTGAAGCTGCCCCCTGTTGGTTAAAAGACATTAACAGATGAGTTTTCTCAAATACATCATAAAAAGTCAGCATTTTTATGGTGAATTACCAGCTCTAAATTTGTTCTGTACACAAACAATAACTCCTGTTTATTTTAAATAAATTTAAATTAGAATAACAGAGGTGCAGACAAACATTTTTGCTTATTTTAAATACTGAAGAGATTTTAAATAACATAACTATTTGATTTTCACATTAAATCAAAGAACAAAATGATGGAGAACAGAGCATTTCCACATTAAGCTCTTCACATCTCTGAATTTTACACAGAATTGGTGACGTATGTACACTTTTAGAACTTGATATCTGCAGGTGTGACCTGAGTAAGTCCTAGAGCTGTTTAAATAACTTTTAAATAAAAATTAAAAATGATTCTCACTGTGTACACAGCAATACAAACTGTACACATTATATGTTTTATAATCACTTTTTATTTAAAGGGGTCTGACATTAAAAAAATTGGTCCCCATCAATCCACTGTCAGTCAGGTTGTGTATAAATGGAGAAAAAGTTGGGCTATTTTTTACGATCCAATGAGAAGTGAACCAGCTGATATTATTTCAAGATAAAGGTTCTAGTGACGTTGTAAAAACAAAGTAAGTTTTGAGTTTGAAAATCATTCATGCGTTCAAGTTAAAAAAACAAATAAAGCAACAAATTGAAAGAACAAGCAAGAAGTTCATAAAGATGTAATTAATGTCTGTAATCTATTGTGAATCTTTACATGGTGGTGTTAGTATCATGGTTTGGTCTTGAATGCTGTGATTGGAGAAGTAGGAGCAACAAATGCATAAATACACCAGTGAATTTATACAAAATGTTAGCATATAAATCTATGTACAGCAGGGGTGTCCAATGTGAGGCTCAAGGGCCATTTGTGGCCCTTGGAGAGATTTTGTGCAGCCCACAATTGCAGTTTAAATTTTTTATTATTTTGGCCAGCAGGCTTAAGAGGTCGATGCAGACTTTCAGCAAATTCAGTGGTAATCTTTTTTATATATATAATCTTTAGATTTAACAGCAAAACAGATGAAAAACAATCTCAAAATGAGCAATATTAAGCAAAAATACAAACCTTTGGATGTAATGAATCTTTTTATTTTCACTTCATGGTACAAATCACCACAAACCTGTACAGATTTCTACCAGGACGGAAACTTTTGGATAAAAAAAAAATCATAAAACTTGGCTAAATATTGGTTGATAAAATAATCAAGAGGGAAATTGGATATTTTAAAATTAATATAATGTGGTATCATCAACATAAGAGTTGATCAACTTTATCAAACCTATGAATCTCTTTGGACACCCCTGCTGTACAGAATCCCAACAGAAATATTATTATACGTCAAATAATGATCTTCAAATAACACATTAAGAAGATGGTAATGTTTTGAAAAGATAAAGTCAAAATATTTTGATCTAAATGCATCAGAAATGTAGCAGAAAACCTAATTTATAAAAAATAAAATCAACATTTCTAAGTTAAAACTGTTCTATAATGAGGGATGGGCACTATTTCTCCAGACAGGTCAACCGTTGCTGAAACATTTACTGAGATATTGAAAGTAACAGAGACACAGTCAGGTTTGCAGCCTTTCCGGGTTGCTCCTGTACAACAGAGTATTAGGGCCACACTAAGAAAAATAAACAATTACCTGTACATTACAAGAAAAAATTCATGAAACTATGAGATTAAAGTCATAGTATTACGAGAATAAAGTCAAAATAATACGAGAATAAAGTTGTAATAACAGAAAAAAGTCATAGTATTATCAGAACTACGACTCGAAAAAACAGTCTTACAACTCCGGAAAAATGTCAATGTCAATTAATTTTAAATGATGAATGTCGAGTATCTTGTTAAATTATACTTTGGTATTTGTTTTACAAATATGGAAATATTTAATCTGTTAGCACATCAACATCAGATTATTATCAGTATCAGGGTTTTGAAACGATCGTGCAAACGACTATGTCTGTTTTGACGAAAGAACCACATGGATTTAGAAGATATTGCTTCTTTTGTGGAACAGGAGCTTTCTAGCCGTGGTTGACTACAAGGCTATACGTGGTTACATCTGCAGTCTTACGTTTAAAAATTACTTTATTCTCGTAATATGACTTTATTCTCATAATATTGTGACTTTATTGTCGTCATTGTATGACTTTTTTTCTCGTAATGTCTTATTTTTTTCTTAGCGTGGCCCAAATACTCTGTTGTACTTCTTGTATAATTAGTATTGCAAAAAAAAAAAAACAATAAATAAAAATCAGTAGTATTTTCTCAACAGGATTCTTGATTTTGATTTTAATCACCTTTTAGGTTCTTAGTGAGAACATAATTATTTCACATCCTCATATTTATGCAGATTTTTTATTTTAAATCACACTTTTTTATTTTTTATTTCACCTTGATTTAACCAGACATCGACAGTAAGAACAAATTCTTATTTCCAGTGCTGGCCTGGCAGTACCAACAGGTACTTACAGGGTCAAGGGAAGGGAAACGATACAGTTGGGTAGTTACTTTCTAGAAGTAAACATTTTAAGCCATATTCAGGGCATTTTACCACAACAACTAGTGGAAACTAGAATAAAATAACCCTCTGTTATGTTATTACCGTATTTTTTGTAGTATAGGTCGCACCCGAGTATAAGTCGCACCATCCAATCGGTCTTTTGCAGACACGTGACATTTTGCACTCCCGGTCGCCATATTGGGTGGAGACCGGTTCATTTAAACAGAGGAAGTCCATGCCTTAGCTGCTACCTCGTAAGGATCTGTTACGACCCGAGGGCACGTAGCACACAAGGACACCAGACACAGAAAGGATGTTAAAAAAAACAATGTTTATTTTAGGCTCTCTGGAGTCTGTGTCCTAAAAAAAAAAGATGATTAAAGAAAAAAGTTGCACTTCTCAAAAACCAGCTTCTGGATGATTAATAAAAAACTCAAAGTCCAGCAGGACACTCACGGCTCTTGGTTTTCATCACCTAGCAGGTCTCCACAATGGAAGGATTCAGCTTCCTCTTAACACACACAGCAGGTCACAACGGAAGGTTTCAGCTTCCTCTTCTTCACACATGCAGCAGGTCACTCTTCAGCTTCTTAGACAGCAGCAGGTCTTCACAACGGAAGGTTTCAGCTTCCTTTTCATATGGCTCATCAAACGGCCTCCTCAAGTGGGTTAAACCACAACATCAAATGGCCACCTCAAATGGCTCCAAACGGCTCACAAACGGCCTCCTCAAGTGGGTTAAACCACAACATCAAATGGCCACCTCAAATGGCTCCAAACGGCTCACAAACGGCCTCCTCAAGTGGGTTAAACCACAACATCAAATGGCCACCTCAAATGGCTCCTCTTCACACTGCTGCTGCTGCTTTTGCTGCTGTTGCTGCTACAGACCTCTGTTCAGCTTCTGCTGCTGCTGCTTCATCATCAGGTCTGATGCTCCTTCATCAGGCCTGATGCTCCTTCATCCCAGACTGCTGCAGCTGCTTGGATCAGCTGCTCATACATCAGCGTCTGGTTCTGGGGCTGCTGGAACCTCAGCTCCTCATGCAGCATGGATCTCCTCCTGCTGCCACTCTCACTTGGAACTCCTCTGCTTGCTTGAACCCCTCTCTCTGCTGTGTGGCTTGGACCTAATATAGGGAGAGAGAGAGCAACTACCTCTACCTACAGCTAATGAGCACCAGCTGCAATCAATTAGGCTCATAGCCTCTAAACAGCTCATGCTTCTGCTCAGAATCTTTAAACAAAAACTTCAAAAAACCTTTAAACAATTTTGTTCTCTTACTAAAATAAATTACATGCCTGGGGCATGTAACACCCCCCCACATAAGAATTTACATGGGAGATGCAGCCATACACCACCATGCTCATCACCCATGTAAATGAAACCAAAAAAATCTTAACATCTATACTCAACACTAACAACAAGCAAAAAAAAAAAAAAACACACATCACACACAACTAACAGTTGCCTTCAGAATACCTGAAACCCAAAAAGGCGTCGCCGGTCAGGTTGTACATCACAAGGCCTCCTTTTAGCTGCACACTCACCAACATTCAGTTTAGTGATGTCAGACTGAAGATCAGGGTTTTTTCCAACAACCAGAGGGAAATTGTCCGCCTCTGTGTTATCAGTTCCATCACTTGACAGTAACATTATTGTAGCTGCACCAATACTGTCATCAGGCACCCTGCAGACAAAGCATTGAGAGTTAACACAATCATTGTCTACATGTTCAACAAATGGTTCCATCAGATCAACTCTCACAGACAGCAAACTATCACTCTCTGCTGCTGATTCAGCTAAAGGTTCCACAACGTCCAGTATCACACTCACAACCTCCTGTGAACAGGATGAAAAGGTACACAGAGGAGCAGTATGGACAGTCAGGCTTGGCTCCTCTGCTACAGTGTTCTCTAGGACGTCTCCTGATTCAGAGGAAAACAAAAAACAGTCACTCAGATCAATGTCATCATCATCATTTTTGCATTGCATGTCCACCAGTGGTGACACCTCTGGAGTGACCAACACCAAATCCACAGTTAAGTCATTCTCAAGTTTTTTAGTTTGCTCAAGTGTTTCACTTTTCTCAAGTTCAGGATTCACAAGTTTAGGTTTCTCAAGTTTAGGTTCATGGTTCTCAGCAACAAAAAAACTAGAGCAAAGTCCCAACTCAGCTTCTCCAGAACTCCACAGTGGGCGAATCCTCACTTCACACAACGGGACATGTTCAACACCTAGCTCTAACTCTCTCTGATAAATCTTATTTTGCAGTTCTAATTTTCGTTGCTTAAATTTAATCTCCATCTCTCTCAGAGCAGTTTGTTGCTCTAACTCTGCTTTCCTCACGACTGCTTCAGCCTTAGCTTTTCTGGCATCGAATTCCATTCGACGTATTTTTAACTCTAATTCCTTTAAACGAATCTCCGCATCGAACCCCATTTTTTCAGAAAAAAAACTGTGTTAAACAGCTCACCACCAGAAAGACCTACACTTAGACTACTTTAACGTCCGAGCAACCCCTGAACGTTCAAAAAGAGCCAGCTGACAACGAACACACAGCTCGCACCACAAAGTCAGCTCAAAAATGCAAAAAAAACACAGCTCCAAAAATAGCACATGAGACGAGCTCCCATTATAATTTACCAAAAATTAGGGGAGAAAAACAAAAAATAGCTCATTGGTCAATTAGTCCAATCCCGGACGAGCGCCCATTATATGTTACGACCCGAGGGCACGTAGCACACAAGGACACCAGACACAGAAAGGATGTTAAAAAAAACAATGTTTATTTTAGGCTCTCTGGAGTCTGTGTCCTAAAAAAAGATGATTAAAGAAAAAAGTTGGACTTCTCAAAAACCAGCTTCTGGATGATTAATAAAAAACTCAAAGTCCAGCAGGACACTCACGGCTCTTGGTCTTCATCACCCAGCAGGTCTCCACAATGGAAGGATTCAGCTTCCTCTTAACACACACAGCAGGTCACAACGGAAGGTTTCAGCTTCCTCTTCTTCACACATGCAGCAGGTCACTCTTCAGCTTCTTAGACAGCAGCAGGTCTTCACAACGGAAGGTTTCAGCTTCCTTTTCATATGGCTCATCAAACGGCCTCCTCAAGTGGGTTAAACCACAACATCAAATGGCCACCTCAAATGGCTCCAAACGGCTCACAAACGGCCTCCTCAAGTGGGTTAAACCACAACATCAAATGGCCACCTCAAATGGCTCCTCTTCACACTGCTGCTGCTGCTTTTGCTGCTGTTGCTGCTACAGACCTCTGTTCAGCTTCTGCTGCTGCTGCTTCATCATCAGGTCTGATGCTCCTTCATCAGGCCTGATGCTCCTTCATCCCAGACTGCTGCAGCTGCTTGGATCAGCTGCTCATACATCAGCGTCTGGTTCTGGGGCTGCTGGAACCTCAGCTCCTCATGCAGCATGGATCTCCTCCTGCTGCCACTCTCACTTGGAACTCCTCTGCTTGCTTGAACCCCTCTCTCTGCTGTGTGGCTTGGACCTAATATAGGGGGAGAGAGAGCAACTACCTCTACCTACAGCTAATGAGCACCAGCTGCAATCAATTAGGCTCATAGCCTCTAAACAGCTCATGCTTCTGCTCAGAATCTTTAAACAAAAACTTCAAAAAACCTTTAAACAATTTTGTTCTCTTACTAAAATAAATTACATGCCTGGGGCATGTAACAGGATCAATGTTGTTAATTGAAGCTAACTTCACCATGTAACGTTCTCTGGCTTCAAGGTTGAGTTTCTCTCTATAAGGCTTCTGCTCATTTTTATATTTAGTTTGCATTTTGCTGATGTTATTGTTCTGTATCGCACTGTGTTTAACATGGACTTCCTCTGTTTAAATGAACCGGTATCCACCCAACATGACGACCGGAAGTGCAAAAAGACACGAGCCGTGACGTCACGTGCAAAAGACCGATTATTGCCAAAGAATTGAAAAAAATCCATTTACAATATAGGTCGCACCTGAGTATAGGTCGCACCTACGTCAAAATGTGGACCGTGTTTAGCTCTGCTGCAAATGTCTCTTCCACAGGAGCGCACAGCAAGGCTTTTAAGAAGATTAACACTTAAAAACAATTAATTGTTTGATAAAAAATTATAGCAAATATGTGTCTGAGCTGAACTTTTCTTTAATAAATGAATAATTTTAGCAGGATAAACACCTAAAAATATATATTTGTTAGCTGACATTATTGTAAGAGTGTGTCTCAGTTTAATTTTTGTTAATAAATGATTACAAATCAGCTTATTTTATAAAAAGCCATATATAGGTCACACCTGAGTATAGGTCGCAGGCCATGAAAAAAATGATAAAAAGGTGCGACCTATACTCCGAAAAATACGGTAATCGTTTTTAAACCTCTATCATTTTCTTGGATGACAGAATTTTAAATTCAAGGGAACATTCTGGTTTATTTGTCATGTTGTAGTTGGGCTCTGACGCTGCGCTACACCAAGGCTGCTCTGGTGCTCCAGAAGACCTTTCGTATGCTGCTGGTCCGACGGCTTTTCCTCGTGATCCGACAGGCCACCGTCACCATCCAAGCCTTCACCAGGGGAACGCTGGCGCGCCGCAGACACAGTCAGGTTTGCAGCCTTTCCCCCAAACTCCAAGTTAAAAGCAGGTGAGCTGTGATCTGAATGTTCAACTTATTATTCTGGCTCCTCAGGTGATGGCAGAGAGGGCTGCTGTGCTGCTCCAGGCCAGAGTACGGGGGTGGCTGACAAAGCGGGCGTACAGGCGTGTGCGTGCGGCGGTGGTATTCATGCAGTGCTGCGTGCGCCGTAAGGCCAGCAGGAGGGAGCTGCTGAAGCTGAAGGCTGAGGCTCGATCAGTGGAGAGGTACAGGGAGCTCAACAAGGGCATGGAGGTGAAACTGATGCAGCTGCAGCTCAGAGTGGACCAGGAGGTGGGCGCAGGCCTCAAAAACTACGGAGCATAAAAATGTTTTGAGCTACAGATGATATTTATTTAAATAATCGCACATCAAGGCTGTTTTTTTTGCATTTGACAGGTAAGGCAGAGTGCTGCTCTGAATGAGACCCTCAGTGCAGAACGAGAGGCTGCAAGCGTTGAGCTGGAGGCTCTGAGGACGACCATACAGAAACTGGAGAACCAGAAACAGGAGAAGCTTCCTACTGGTCCAGTTGTCAGCGAGAAGGAGGTGGAGGAAAGAAGGCGAGCCGAGGAGAAAGCTGCCCAGGAGATCCTTCGACTTTCAGAGGTAATGTCCCTTAAACCGAAGAGGAACTCACTTCATCCTGTTTGGAACGGTCCAGGTTTTCAAAGCTCATATTATCGTCTCGTTCTTTCAGGAGCTACAAACTCTGCAAAAAGAAAAGGACAATGTTTACATTGAGAAAATGGACGCCGCTGCTCGCTTGCTCGAGCAAGAGAAAACCCAACAGGGTGGGCCTTTGTTTCTTCAACAGTCTTTTCGCTTTGGTTCTGATCTTATTTTGGATCTTGGACCTCTTCTTTCCTGTCTGTCCGTGCAGAGTGTGTGCACCAGGCGGTGTTGCAGGCCAGTGCAGCGCTTCGCTCAGAGCTGGATGAAGAAAAGATGAAGTATCAGGGTCTCCTGAAGGACTTCACCCGACTGGAGCAGAGATACGACAACCTCAGGGAGATGAGTCTACTCTCAGAGGTCCATGACTCCTCTTCAGCGTTGAGCTCGAAAACTTTAGCTCTTTGCTTCACATTTCTTCTTCTGCTCACAATGCAGCGTGGGAAAGGCCACCGGAGGAACGACTCCTCCCAGAGTTTGATCTTCGAGCCTCTTTCTCCTTCTTCGACTCCACTCTCACCCCAGTCTCTCACCCCGCTCTCGCTGTCACCCTTCCCCTCTGCGTTTCCTTCCCCGGAGGCGGTACGGAGGATCAGCGTGACGTCTTCCCCTGAGGAGAGGAGACACTCGGTGTGGAGCTCCGACACACAGATGGTGAGTAAAACACGAGAGCTGCATAAAGACTCAGAAGAATGGAGCTCCGACACACAGATGGTGAGTAAAACACGAGAGCTGCATAAAGACTCAGAAGAACGTCACATGATCCTCACACTTCACAGACTGATCTGATTGATTGATGTTCACATTGGCAGGAGCAGCTGATGGAGAAGATGGATGTGCCTAAAGACCCGGCGGTGAAAATGAAAAGAGAAGACTTGGAGCTAGCTTATGATGCTGTTCGAGTAGCAAACAAGTCAGTGCGTCACTCCGTCCTGTCAGTGGGGTCGTGTTGTGTGCAGGAGCTCACACTGTGATCTGTGCAGGTTTCTGGAGCGTCAGCTCCGTCAGCAGCACCATGGCTGGGAGGAAGAACTCAACGCTCTGAGGTCCCAGCTCAGTCAGGCCGTCACGTGTTCCTCCTCTGCTGCACAGGCACAGGTTCGCTAATG
>JBBPBX010105143.1:0-11627 GCA_038048925.1 Garcialebias charrua | reverse complement strand
ATTTGAATGTACACCTCAGAAACACTTTTGCTTTCGCCCAGAAAAACCTGGAAAAATCCGCTGAAGGACGCAAGGCGTACTACGACCAGAAGGCCTCTCATAATGAACTCCAAGTGGGAGACAGAGTCTGGTACTATACGTTCGCCCCAGCAACCGGGAAAGGAGGGTCCGAGACCGGAACTCTCGCCCGCAAACTAATGCCCAGGTGGACTGGACCTCATCTGATAACAGACAAAGTGTCCTCAGTCGTCTACGAAATCAAAATCAGCAAAGGCCGCAAAGAGCCAATTGCTAAATGGGTACATCGAAATCAGATCAAACCTTACAAGGCGTTCAATGACTCCACAAAAGACAAAGATCTCACAAACTCACCGACTTCATGGGATAATAAGGTCGTCCAAACACAAGTTAGTAAATAAACTAATCAGGTTTAAACTACCGTACTTTCCCACCCTATAAGTCGCATTGTCCAATTTGAACTTAGAAACGCTAAGCCTAAAACCCACAACAAAAACTAACCTTAACAACCGTTTAAATCCACGAGATTTAATTTGACCTCGGTCATAAAGTTGAGACCTGTTTTCTTGTGTGTTGCACTTTGGAATCTGACGACAAGAGTGTGTCGAAGCAGTGAAACGTTGTTTCCTTGTTGTTTAGTCATTACTGTTGTCATTAGTTGAGATATTGTTTGGTTCTGAACACTCCCAGCCAAAAAGGTTTTGTATTAACATTGGTTAATGAATGATATGGATTTAACTATGCCAACATGCAGTTCGTTTTGTTAAATCTCAATCGTCGAAGAGTCAATGTAGTTTAAAGCTACTCAAGGTACAATAAACTACACTGGTCTCATAATTTCTAAATTGAACCGATTCGATCGTTTCTATTCTAGATTATCTATTCATTTTGATGAGTCTCGCCATAGACTTCAAAATTTATTAGGAATACCAAATCCTACGTCGTTCGTCTAAAAGACAACAGACATTTAGATCAAACTATATTTCATTTTTATTTTAGTTTAACCTAAACTAAGTAATGAATGGAGGAATAGTTTGGAATTAGAGGCCTTCGTTACAGAAGCCCTCCAAAATTTTATAGGTACAAATCCCTATATCTAATTTTACAGAATTGATCCACCCCTTAATTGGTAAGTGTAGCTGATCTAAACCATGATAGCTTACATACCAGGTGCATATAGGTAAGGCTTAATGTAAAATCCCAATCATAAGCCCACCTTAAAAAACCACATAATTGCATGACACATAGAACCAGAGTGGCACTGACTGGAAACCAACCAGCCAACAACCTTCGATGTGGGGACCTGCAGCTCCAACGCTTGGTCTTCAACCTTCATCCAAGGGCCGCCTCCTCTGCGTCAATCGAGGGATCCCCTCTACATGCTGATTATGAAAACAATTGGTGCTGATCAATCAACAAAGCTAATCGTTGTGGAATTACTGCTATGGAATTACCGCTGTGGATTATAAGACTTTGTTTCCCAAAGGATCACAGACTTTGTTTTCCAAGAGTTAACAGACTTTGTTTTCCGAAGGATTAAAAGCTTTTCGCAATGGGATTACCTCCGAACAGTATGGAATTTCCAAAACTTTATGGGATTATAATTTTTGATTTTTCTTTTCCACTTGCTGGATTACTTCAAGATCAAAGACAGTTCAAGGTTTCCTTTCGTGTTGGACCCCATCCCCAAGGACTGGCGATGGCTTCCAAAAGGGGGGAGATGTAGTGGACATGACCTTGTCCACTTTTAAGACACCTGTGTACTTTTGAACTGTCCAGTGATGACCTTTACTGACCTCTCAGTGAAGCAAGACATTTACTACAAAATCATTCATTTAGCTATAATCTGATAAATATAGTCACCAAAAGAGACTATTTCTATCTTTGATTTTAGGCTGATGTGATCAAAAGAATAACTTTTGTCATTTTCATGATGTGTGCTTTTTAAGCTGTGTTATTCTGTGAGAGTTAAACTGTGTCCACTGCTGTGTTAAAGGGAAATATCGGGTCACAGAGACCCGACTGTTTTGTTTAGAAATAAGAAGACAGTTTAATCAGTTGTTTTTCATGAACAAGGCTCCAGCTTTCTCTGTCTGTTCCTAAACATTTCCCTCTGCTCTGGCTTTAACCTTGGGTATGATAAGGCAAGTGAACTCCTCTCTGTGTTCCTGTCTTTTTAAGTTCAAACTGTGCGAGAACGCTCGAGAGTTGCTGGGAACTTGCAAGAGATGTGAACTTTCCCAAGAGCTGGACACGTGTGGTCAAGAGCTAACGACCGGCGTCTTCAGCTAAGGACTGATAACAGGCTGTTATGAGTCTACGCAGTCTTTGAATGGACAGAGAGTTTGAATGGACGGAGACCTGAAAGCTCTCTGCCTTGCAGCTGGTCAAGCTTGGTCAAGAGCCAAAGACTAACTTGTCAGCTAGAACTGATGGACGCCTCCATCCAGTTCCCCGAGCAAAAGCTCCAAAGTTCCTAATGAACTTTCTTTGAGAAACATCTCGTCTTGAAGTCGGCCAGAAGCTGCCACATGTTTCTGACGGCTGACGCGGATCCGAGGAGACGTTGGAAGTAAACGACCAGTTCAGACGTACGAGGGCCGGAAGGACTCTGTGCACCTGGGAGGCTGGTAATATCTTTATCAGACGCATCGTCAAAAGGTAAAGCTGTTTACAAACGTACCTGGGATTTAGCCGAAGTCGGATGGAAAGTGTCATCTCTGGTTACACTCGAGATAAATAACTTAATCTCTCCAACCTCTTATTCCTCCTACTCTTTCCCCTCTCTATCTAAGCTGGAAACTATATTTTTAAGCTAAAAGAGCCCACAGACTAAATATGTTAACATCTAGTATTTATGTCTGTTGTGTTAAATCAAGTGTGCTGACGTTTTAATTTGAAAGAAAGTGAAATCATGTCAATCAAGTGTAATGGTGTTAATTTAGTTGATTTATTTTAAATAAATGATAGTGTCTCTTTGACATATCAAACTAAGTTAACGTCTTTGTCACTTAATGGCTCTGTTTATTTATCCATCATAAAGATCACAGAAATATTGGGTAAACTGAAAAAGAACAGAATCCGTGAATTTACTATTCAATCTGAATAAGTAGATTAATTAAGGATAAAGAGGTCAGTATTAATATTGACCTCCTCATTAATTCTTACATCTTCCAAGACTCCAAACATCATTCAAGTTTCTTTCTCATCACAAAAGTGTGGTGTTAATCAAACACTTTCGTCCAGGCTGGCTCTGCAGTAAACTAGGTCATGTATTTCAAAGCAACAGCGTGCAACACAAACTGCAGCAAAAACCCTGACAAGTCAAACTGCAATCAAAAGTTAAAGACCTCAACATAATCCAGCCAAAATCATTACACAAATTACACAAATGAATAATCTATGTTTTAATGGAATACTTCTGTACATTTTTGTACTCTGATGACCATTAGGACTGGGTGGTGCTGGAGCTGAAAGCTGATACGGAGGCAATAAATCTAGATAAGTACGAACAGAATTAGTAATACAGAAACTCACTTGGAAATCTGATGCCCTATGTACAGAAGAAGGGCTACAAGGATATGAAGGTAGAGCGTCACAATGTGCCTCAACGGAAGAATTAACACGACTGCATTTATCAGGTGACCTGGAAAACAAAACAGAGCATTCATATTTTGGTGTGTGTGTGTGTGTGTGTGTGTGTGTGTGTGTGTGTGTGTGTGTGTGTGTGTGTGTGTGTGTGTGTGTGTGTGTGTGTGTGTGTAACATGATAAGAGCAAAAATAATACGCAATTACAAAAAAGAGAAATTTAAAAACATTCAGCAGTTATTAGTGACAGTGGTAAACTTTATTCAAAAAGCTTTAGTTTTACACAGTAATCAAGTTCAAGTATCTTTAATGTCATTCACATCCCATGTGGTAAATGAGGTGAAATGAAATTGTGTACTCAGGGTCCCAGATACACCCACAAATAGCAAAAATATAAAATATAAAAAGAAGCAGTATACAGTGGTCCCTCACTACTTCGCGGTTCGTTTCTCGCGGACTCACTCGCGGACTCACAATCTTGGCTTGGTCCTTCAGGTTTACGTACAGGTAATTAAAATCACCAGCCACCACATAAAAAGCCTCCAGACATTTGTTTTGGAGCGATCTGATGCAGCTCCCGCAGGGCGTCTTTAGTATTAGCATCCGGGGATATAGACAACGATGATATGCATCGCCAAAAACTCACAAGGTAAATAATGTGGTCGACATTTCACAGTCAGTTGTTCTAAAGCCCCAGAGCAGGAACTGTTTATCAGAACAAAGTTTGTGGACCAACCTTTGTTCACGTAAATGCATACACCACTACCCTGTGCCTTCCCTGTTAGAGCAATCTGCCCCCAAAAAATTCAGTCATCCAGCTGGAAGGCTGAGTCCAACATGTTGCTATTAAGCCAAGTTGAGTACAGCACAGTTCATCTCCTCTGAGGCCCTCACTCTCAGTCGCAGCAGATCCAGCTTGTTTTCAAAAGAGTGGAGGTTGACCAGGAATAGAGGCTGGATCAGCAGTAGTCTGTTAGCATTAGCCTTCAGTCTTTTTAACGCACCGGCCTGTCTGCCCCTCTTCTTCCCCCGAGCACAGCGTTTCCTCCTCCCCTTCCGAGCGCTGTGGTCTCCATGCTGATGTCTGCAGAAGCTGCAATCTGCCGAGCGTAGTTTTCAGATCGTTGTTGATCGCTGCTGTATTCTGAGTCAAACCTTCTTTTATCCTGAGAAGTTTGGTTTGGCGATAATTCACATGATTAAAGCGAGTGGAGTCAGGCTCGGAGCCAAATTCAAAACTAAAAAAAGTTAGGTTTCCACCGGGAGCCTGAGAAGTAGGGATGCACCGATCCACATTTCTCACTTCCGATCCGATACCGATACTTAAGAACTTGGTATCTACCGATACCGATACTTTTCCGATCCGATACTGTTCAGGTATGTGAATCTGTATAATGAAATTTTTGTGCTGAGACTATAAAGTTATGTGTATTTTGGAATGTTTTCTATACTATAAAGACTATACTGTTAAAGTTTGTGAGTTTCCTGTTGTAAGGCTCAAGAGTGTCTTCATTGGTTTTAACTCACACAATGTTAAGACGGCAGTCACAGAATATGATGGAACACAAGTGCTCTTTGAAGCTGGATCGGAAATATCGGCAGGTTGGATCCGATATCCGATACTTAAATTATGCTGTATCGGATACCGATACCGATACTGGATTGGATCTGCCCCATCCCTAAGCTGCGGCCCGGCTGAGCGTGGCCATCTTGGCATGGAACAAATGGAACAAATCTAAGCATTCAAGCTATTTTTACAGATTTTTTTAGAACAAATATGATATAGAAACATGTCAGATTAAAAATGCATTTTGTTTTCTTTACTGTAAATTAAACATACAAGTTTGACAAAGTTTAAATCTGTTCGCTAAGTGCATCAATGCAACACTTTTCAAAGCATCAGGTCATTACTGAAAACTTCCATGATATCTAATTTTCAACTGAACCAGCAGCTTTATCGACAAAGGAAAATAAATAAAGTATAGATTGACAGACTTCCACAAGTCTCACAAACTTAAAAAATTTCACAAAAATGTGTTGTTTCTTCTGAAGGTGAAAGTAAAGTTTCATGCCTGAGTGCTTGTTTGTCTGCTGTGTTAGCAAAATGTCTCACTAACAACTGCACACAAGTAATGAAACTCTCAGAAGTAATCACTCCATATGAATCCACAACTGGTTGATTTTTGGAGTAAATCCAATTCAAAATGGCCACCGCATTTAAACCCCTTTAGCAAATACAGAAATAACAATAACTTAGTCAATTTTATAACTGTTGAGCTATAATATGGTGTAGTAGTAGCTGAGACTGTTCCCCAATGTGTAATCCAAGGGCAAACTGGTCGCACAAGACCGGTCTTCAAAACTTTACTTTTAACTATATAAGAATGAATTCTGTCTGTTAGCAAAATACCTCATGAATCACTGAACAGACTTCAATGAACTTTCAAAAAGCAACCATTAAATGTATTTCTACAGATTATTAACTTTTGAAGTCTGTCTAATACAGGATGGCCGCTACAGCTGAACAATTTTAGAAAACACAAACATAGTTATTATAACTCACTCAACTTCACAGGAATTTAGTGAAAACTGGTCATGGTAGTCACTGAGCAGTTTTCACAACACTTGAAGCAATACACGTCACATCTGTGGTCAAAACATGCCAAACAGGTCAAAACTGTTGTGTGTCTGTTAGCAAAATATCTAATGGTCCTTTGTATGGATTTTAATGAAACTAAGAAAGTAATCATTGGTTCTAGACGAGACCAACGTGGCTGAAACTCAGTCAAATGTACAGACATTAGGCTGAAGCTTGGTGTGGTAGTAGTGGAGACTCATGCACAACTCATACTCCAAGCACCGACACATCTCATCACATGACATCATGCATATCATTAACAAGGTTAACTCTACCACATCACAAGATTATCTTACTTTAAAAATGTATAATAAAAGGCAGTGATTAGATTAGTTACAAGATATTCATGGTAAAAGTGTCGTGTTGTTGTTAACCACAATTTTTGAAAACCATGAATAACAAAAGAAAAGTCTTTCTCATGTTTAAGAACAGTTCAGTATAAACCAAACATAGAACACATTTATTTAATGAATGAACTGAGATCATTCTTGGTACACAATCACATG
The DNA here is from genome assembly GCA_038048925.1 of Garcialebias charrua. NCBI lineage: Eukaryota > Metazoa > Chordata > Actinopteri > Cyprinodontiformes > Rivulidae > Garcialebias > Garcialebias charrua. The sequence continues at coordinate 4,876 of JBBPBX010105143.1, read as the reverse complement.
CATACTTACCAAGATAGTACATGTTCCAGATGACATATTTATATTTGAAGAGCATGTCCTCGTTTTTAGCCTTGATGTTCTCTGTCAACCCTTCTAGGTCACATTTGTACAGCAGGTCCAACACGAGGATGCTGGGCACCCTGAGGGCTACGTTGGCCACCTCTTCCAGACGAAACATCTCGATGACAAACACGTTGTAGGATCAGCAGAGAGTCTGAATCACGTTTACAACAACCAGCTCCACAACAGGCATCGCATGCTCGTCATCTGAAAAATACACAAGAATCTACTCAGCTTCTAAATTAGTAGTCCTTTATCGCTTTAACATAAAAAAACTCGACAAGCACATACATTGTCAGGTTGTTAAACTACACTCACTTCGCTCAGTGACAGACATCACACAGCCGAGCAGCCATTTGCTAACTAGCCCACGCTAGCTGCTGCAGGTCACTTCTCTGCATTCATCCCCAAGTGAGCCGCCTCTCGGCTCCGTGAGCCCTCACTGGCGTATTTGTGCGCGTTTACAAGACCTACTACGGTAACGCCCCTGTGAAGCGCTTCTTGTGGCTTTTCAAAATAAAAGCTGAAAATAGACGTTGTCAATAGATGAAAAATACATGAATAAAGGCTGTTTATAGTAGAAAATAATTAAATTAAATCTGAAGCTGTTATATTTTCCCCAAAATAAATAAATAAAAGCTGTATTCAAATAAACGTGTATTCATTATGTGAGAATGTCAATTCCCCCACCCCCATAAAATAAAACTGCTTGATACTTTGCCCCCCCACCCCAATTGATGAAAAGTACATGAATAAAAGCTGTTTATAGTAGAAAATAATTAAATTAAATCTGAAGCTGTTATATTTCCCCCCAAAATAAATAAATATAGTAGAAAATAATTAAATTAAATCTGAATCTGTTATATTTTCCCCCCAAAATAAATAAATAAAAGCTGTATTCAAATAAACGTGTATTCATTATGTGAGAATGTCAATTCCCCCACCCCCATAAAAATAAAACTGCTTGATACTTTGCCTCCCCCCCGTGTGCACCCCCTCCCCCCGTGTTGCTCATTAAGTTGAATGAATGCCTTCCAAAGTTGCACAGTTCAGTTTGTATTTTATTTACTGAGTTTAAACCACTTTACTTCTTCCAAAACAAACCACCTCTGAAAAATTTTCTAATTTGGCATACTGTGAGAAAACAATTACACATGCAGAATTTCACTTTCAAAGTTGAACATAGTTCATAGCATTAAAGGAGATGTATGTAACTTTTCTAACAATATATTTTTAACATATTTCTTCACTCTGTTACTACCTCCTCTAACTTCAGGTTGACTCTAGAGGACCCCAGGATGTTGCTCACCAACTTTCAGCAAAATCAAATGTGGACTTTCAAAATAAAGCACCTACAAAGTTGGACAGAGTTCATAGGAATAAACAAGAGTTGCTGACTTTTTTTCTAGATAAGGGTTAGATTTCACACACCACTCTCACTTCAGGTTGACTCTAGAGGACAACCGGATGTTGCTCACCAACTTTCAGCAAAATCAAATGTGGACTTTCAAAATAAAGCACCTACAAAGTTGGACAGAGTTCATAGGAATAAACAAGAGTTGCTGACCTTTTTGCTAGATAAGGGTTAGATTTCACACACCACTCTCACTTCAGGTTGACTCTAGAGGACCACCGGATGTTGCTCACCAACTTTCAGCAAAATCAAATGTGGACTTTCAAAATAAAACACCTACAAAGTTGGACAGAGTTCATAGGAATAAACAAGAGTTGCTGACTTTTTTTCTAGATAAGGGTTAGATTTCACACACCACTCTCACTTCAGGTTGACTCTAGAGGACTCCAAGATGTTGCTCACCAACTTTCAGCAAAATCAAATGTGGACTTTCAAAATAAAGCACCTACAAAGTTGGACAGAGTTCATAGGAATAAACAAGAGTTGCTGACTTTTTTTCTAGATAAGGGTTAGATTTCACACACCACTCTCACTTCAGGTTGACTCTAGAGGACTCCAAGATGTTGCTCACCAACTTTCAGCAAAATCAAATGTGGACTTTCAAAATAAAACACCTACAAAGTTGGACAGAGTTCATAGGAATAAACAAGAGTTGCTGACTTTTTTTCTAGATAAGGGTTAGATTTCACGCACCACTCTCACTTCAGGTTGACTCTAGAGGACTCCAAGATGTTGCTCACCAACTTTCAGCAAAATCAAATGTGGACTTTCAAAATAAAGCACCTACAAAGTTGGACAGAGTTCATAGGAATAAACAAGAGTTGCTGACTTTTTTTCTAGATAAGGGTTAGATTTCACACACCACTCTCACTTCAGGTTGACTCTAGAGGACAACCGGAGGTTGCTCACCAACTTTCAGCAAAATCAAATGTGGACTTTCAAAATAAAGCACCTACAAAGTTGGACAGAGTTCATAGGAATAAACAAGAGTTGCTGACCTTTTTGCTAGATAAGGGTTAGATTTCACACACCACTCTCACTTCAGGTTGACTCTAGAGGACCACCGGATGTTGCTCACCAACTTTCAGCAAAATCAAATGTGGACTTTCAAAATAAAACACCTACAAAGTTGGACAGAGTTCATAGGAATAAACAAGAGTTGCTGACTTTTTTTCTAGATAAGGGTTAGATTTCACACACCACTCTCACTTCAGGTTGACTCTAGAGGACTCCAAGATGTTGCTCACCAACTTTCAGCAAAATCAAATGTGGACTTTCAAAATAAAGCACCTACAAAGTTGGACAGAGTTCATAGGAATAAACAAGAGTTGCTGACTTTTTTTCTAGATAAGGGTTAGATTTCACGCACCACTCTCACTTCAGGTTGACTCTAGAGGACAACCGGAGGTTGCTCACCAACTTTCAGCAAAATCAAATGTGGACTTTCAAAATAAAACACCTACAAAGTTGGACAGAGTTCATAGGAATAAACAAGAGTTGCTGACTTTTTTTCTAGATAAGGGTTAGATTTCACACACCACTCTCACTTCAGGTTGACTCTAGAGGACCACCGGATGTTGCTCACCAACTTTCAGCAAAATCAAATGTGGACTTTCAAAATAAAGCACCTACAAAGTTGGACAGAGTTCATAGGAATAAACAAGAGTTGCTGACCTTTTTGCTAGATAAGGGTTAGATTTCACACACCACTCTCACTTCAGGTTGACTCTAGAGGACTCCCGGATGTTGCTCACCAACTTTCAGCAAAATCAAATGTGGACTTTCAAAATAAAACACCTACAAAGTTGGACAGAGTTCATAGGAATAAACAAGAGTTGCTGACTTTTTTTCTAGATAAGGGTTAGATTTCACACACCACTCTCACTTCAGGTTGACTCTAGAGGACTCCCGGATGTTGCTCACCAACTTTCAGCAAAATCAAATGTGGACTTTCAAAATAAAGCACCTACAAAGTTGGACAGAGTTCATAGGAATAAACAAGAGTTGCTGACTTTTTTTCTAGATAAGGGTTAGATTTCACACACCACTCTCACTTCAGGTTGACTCTAGAGGACAACCGGAGGTTGCTCACCAACTTTCAGCAAAATCAAATGTGGACTTTCAAAATAAAGCACCTACAAAGTTGGACAGAGTTCATAGGAATAAACAAGAGTTGCTGACCTTTTTGCTAGATAAGGGTTAGATTTCACACACCACTCTCACTTCAGGTTGACTCTAGAGGACTCCCGGATGTTGCTCACCAACTTTCAGCAAAATCAAATGTGGACTTTCAAAATAAAACACCTACAAAGTTGGACAGAGTTCATAGGAATAAACAAGAGTTGCTGACTTTTTTTCTAGATAAGGGTTAGATTTCACACACCACTCTCACTTCAGGTTGACTCTAGAGGACAACCGGAGGTTGCTCACCAACTTTCAGCAAAATCAAATGTGGACTTTCAAAATAAAGCACCTACAAAGTTGGACAGAGTTCATAGGAATAAACAAGAGTTGCTGACCTTTTTGCTAGATAAGGGTTAGATTTCACACACCACTCTCACTTCAGGTTGACTCTAGAGGACCACCGGATGTTGCTCACCAACTTTCAGCAAAATCAAATGTGGACTTTCAAAATAAAACACCTACAAAGTTGGACAGAGTTCATAGGAATAAACAAGAGTTGCTGACTTTTTTTCTAGATAAGGGTTAGATTTCACGCACCACTCTCACTTCAGGTTGACTCTAGAGGACAACCGGAGGTTGCTCACCAACTTTCAGCAAAATCAAATGTGGACTTTCAAAATAAAGCACCTACAAAGTTGGACAGAGTTCATAGGAATAAACAAGAGTTGCTGACCTTTTTGCTAGATAAGGGTTAGATTTCACACACCACTCTCACTTCAGGTTGACTCTAGAGGACCACCGGATGTTGCTCACCAACTTTCAGCAAAATCAAATGTGGACTTTCAAAATAAAGCACCTACAAAGTTGGACAGAGTTCATAGGAATAAACAAGAGTTGCTGACCTTTTTGCTAGATAAGGGTTAGATTTCACACACCACTCTCACTTCAGGTTGACTCTAGAGGACCACCGGATGTTGCTCACCAACTTTCAGCAAAATCAAATGTGGACTTTCAAAATAAAACACCTACAAAGTTGGACAGAGTTCATAGGAGTTGCTGACCTTTTTGCTAGATAAGACCACCGGATGTTGCTCACCAACTTTCAGCAAAATCAAATGTGGACTTTCAAAATAAAACACCTACAAAGTTGGACAGAGTTCATAGGAATAAACAAGAGTTGCTGACTTTTTTTCTAGATAAGCAAAATCAAATGTGGACTTTCAAAATAAAGCACCTACAAAGTTGAACAGAGTTCATAGGAATAAACAAGAGTTGCTG
>JBBPBX010105142.1:0-11627 GCA_038048925.1 Garcialebias charrua | reverse complement strand
CAAAAAGTATTTGGATATTAAATAGTAGTACTTCTTTGTGAGCTCTATACATGACTGACAGAATATTGTAATTTACCAAGTCACTGAATTTTAACAACTTCAATTGGTGAAACAACGTGCTGGATGGGTGACAATAACTTTTTCTGGTAATTATTCGTACAGCTCTTTTCTGTAACAAAAGAACAGGTTCCGTGAAAGTTTTACATGCTTTACCCCAGATATCAATACAATAAATCATGTGTGGGATGACAATTGTGTTGTACAATAAGTACAGCACAATAAGTAAATTGTTAACAAAATACTAAAAATTTCTATTTAATTGTTTATTGTACTAGAAATGTTAGATTTGTAATGAGTTACTCTTTTGGTTCGATTGCTCATTGACGAGTATTATTTGAGTGAATTGTTTGTATTGATTTTGTTTTGGAAAAAAAGGGGCAGGTATAATAAGATTTCTTCTTCCTGCCACCTTTCATTTTATGTTTTTTTTCTTTCCCTTTTAATATTACATGTAAAAAGGTTTTTCTTTTAACTCAATGTAACTTGGGGCGGCCGTGGCGTAGTGATAATGGCAGTCGTCCCCGATCGGAAGGTTGGAGGTTCGAATCCCGGTTCCCCACACCATGTGTCGTCATGTCCCTGGGCAAGACACTTAACCCCGAGTTGCTCCCGGTAGGACTGGATGGCACCTTGCATGGCAGTCTGCCGCTACCGGTGTATGAATGGGTGGATGGTTGGTATTGTAAGGCGCTTTGGGGCCCCTCATAGGGGGCTGGAAAGCGCTATATCCTGTGTATTCAATCCTGTGTATGTCCTGTACATATTGCAGTTCTGACAATAAAGTTGACTTTGACTTTGATATAAATAAGCTCCATTTACCTAGCCTGGCCCTCACCTTCCTGCACAGCTCCGCTCAATTCTCATTTCTCTTCACTGCACAGTCTGGGATTTCTCCCATTGACAACGATTTCTCCGGTAGATTTTTGACCGGACCAATCAGAGAACAGAAGGGGCAAAGTTTTTGGCCCCTAACCCACGCCCCCACCTGTCCCAGCGCAGCCAGCGAGCAGCCGCATGTTCTCATTCAAAGCGATGCAAAGCGATGCAGGACTGTTTTATATGTGACACAAATCTATAAATTTCCCCTTCTTAATCCCTTATCTGGAGTTTTCTTTTGTTTTTTTCCCAAAAGTCAAGTAATCGCTCCCTCCTCCTTCTCCTCCTCTCCCTCCGCTGAGTGAAATGAACAAGGAAATGACTGAGGTTGTCACGAGAGAATTAAACTCGGGTTTTAAGTTGCTGCCCGAGTCCCATCAGATTTTCTGGTCTTCTGGTGTGTTGGACCAGCGCTCCATGGTTTTATTTTATTAGGACGTTTTATTAACATATAAACACAGAATATTCAAAGGCAGCGAGAGAAAATTCAGCAGGAGGCGGAGCTGAAGTCAAGTTCAGCAGACCACGGGGGAGCGCGCAGCCAACGAGCAGCTGTTCTCATTCAAAGCGATGCAGGACTGTTTTATATGTGACATAAATGTATTAATTTCCCCTTCTTAAAGCTAGGGTATGTAACATTGTAATGTAGTTAACTTTTCAAACAATATATTTTTAACATATTTCTTCACTCTGTCACTATCTACTGACAGACTGATGTTAGACAAAGTAATCTCTGAAAAAAACTATAGTCCCCTTGCTTCTCTATCAGCATTTATAAAAACACTGAAAACACAGAGTGACCCGGACACTGACCAGCCAATAAAAACAGAGTTGTTTGTCACGCCCCAACCCACGCCCCCGCCTGTCCCAGCCTCAGCGCCGCGGCTCGTTCTCATTCAAAGGATTGCAAAGCGATGCAGGACTGTTTTGTATGTGACACAAAATGTATTAAATATCCCTTCTTTATCCCAGAGCTGGACTTTTATTTAGTTTTTTTGCCAAAAGTCAAGTGATCGCTTCATCCTTCACTGACAGGAATGAGGAAATGGATTTGTCACGACTCACGAGCGAATTAATCATGTCCAACGTTGCTTCGTGAACCTCTGCTGATTTCTGCTGGTTTTTGTGTTGTTGGATGAGTGATTCATGGTTTTATTATATTTTTTAAACAGTTATATTATCATATAAACACAGAACTTCGCAGCGCAGACAGGACATGTAGTGCGGGCGGAGCATTCCAAACCTGCACTGACAGAAAGAGGAAGTCACGAGCGAATTAAATAATGTCCAACGTTGCTTCTTGAAGCTCTGATGATTTCTGCTGGTTTTTGTGTTGTAGGACTAGCGCTCCATGGTTTTATTTTATTTTATTAGAAGGTTTTATTAACATAAACACAGAATATTGCAGCGGCTCTGAGCAGACAGCAGCAGGGGGCGGAGCAGAATTCAGCAGAAGCACGGACTGTGGCTCCCCCTCTGAGCCATATATAGCTCTGAGGGGAGGTAGCAGAATGCTTTTCTGCGCTGAAAATATTTCTTTTAAAAAAATCGCAGACTATACCTTTAATCTGGAGTTTTCTTTTGTTTTTTTCTTCCCAAAAGTCAATAGCTCCCTCCTCCCTCTCCTCCTCTCCCTCCGCTGAGTGAAATGAACAAGGAAATGACTGAGGTTGTCACGAGAGAATTAAACTCAGGTTTTAAGTTGCTGCCCGAGTCCCATCAGATTTCCTGGTCTTCTGGTGTGTTGGACCAGCGATCCATGGTTTTATTTTATTTTATTAGGACGTTTTATTAACATATAAACACAGAATATGCAACTGCAGCGAGAGAAAATTCAGCAGGAGGCGGAGCTGAAGTCAAGTTCAACAGACCACGGGGGAGCAGCCATCAGCAGAGGCCACGCCTCCAGCAAGAATCGTTTGTCAATGGGGAAAGTCCAGACCCTTGTCCGAAGCGAAGTGAAGGACAAGGGTCTGGTTTTAACCAGGCTACCATTTACCATTTAAAATGAAAAAAATAAATAAAATAAAATATAATAAAAAAAAGTCACATCAGTTGTATCAGTCTAAAAAAGCCTCACAGAGGAAAAAATATATACTGTATATAAGTCGCATTTATTTTGTGTCACGGCTGACCCGTCACGTTTATTATGTGTTTATTTAATGGTCAAAACAGCTTCATTTCGCCTGGGCGGTGTGGCGCCACCCATCCAACCATCCATCCATCCATCGCAGCCGGAGCCACGAGCTCTCCAGCGTTCCTCCGCCTGCACCAGCTGAGTGGATAGAGCATGCACGGGAGGACTTGCTATTGCGGGTTTTTTCATTTATTTAAAGCTTCGGTCAAAAACGGCGTAGTGAATATGAAAAAAACAACAACATATAAGTTGCGTCGGCGTATAATTCGCAGGACTGACAAATCTATGCAAAAAAATGGCGACTTATATACCGGAAAATACAGTAGTTAAAAGGAAGAGGAGCTCAGAGCAAGAAACGCTCAGGGTGATCAATTGCTGAGACTAAACCACAGAGATGAAACAGACTGGGAGAGACAGGCCTGCAGGTGACAGCAGAGACTAATGAATATGAGGAGCAGGTGTGAGAGGAGGAGCAGGACGACTGAGGGAGTGTAAAGCTCTGTTACTACCTCGCTTCACGATACAAAGGAGCAGGGGTGGGTTGGCTTCAACCCCCTCGCTGCCTCGGCCCATTCAGAAATAATCATTTTGAGGCGATCAGAAGGTTTTCGGTGGAATTTTCAATTTAACCTTTATTTATACAGGTTAGTCTCATTGAGTCTCGTGGACTCAGAGGGAGACCTGTTTTTAACAAAGCATGATGACAACAGGCAAATTGAAAAAATAACAAAAGGAAGAAATTGTTTAAAAAAAAAAAAAAACTATTGCACATTTTAAAATGGTAAAAAATACTTAAAACAGAAAAGAAAGAGCCTCATGAGACCACAACGGTCAGAACAACAATCCCAGACGCCTTGAGAACCCACAGATCATGTCAGGCGGGTTGTCAGCACCACGAGAGGTGACAATCTGACCAGTTGTGAGGGATTGTGAAGTATTGGAACAAAACTGGACCTAAAAAAGGCCTGAAAACCCCTCCAGCTGATGAACAGAACCTGAAAGACAAGTTTTAAATTAAAAAAGAAGATGGATGCAACATTCTTCTTCTGGGCGTCACATTTCCAGCTGACAGCTCTTTGGGAATCCCTTTGTTGAAGCTAAAATCCTGTTTTCTGTCGAACAGGTTGGAGGTTTTTATTGACTCAACAAAAAAACAAACAACACAAAAAAGGAATTAATGGTTTATTTGTGATGCACGGCTGCTGCTGCCGGAAGCGAAAACCAAAGATCCAACAGAGACTTTGTCTAAACGTCTGCAGCGTGTCAACACACAACCCTGGTCCGTGACAATAAGTTCATGCTCAATCATCCAGGTGCCAAATCCAGTAATTCTCAGCCGGGTCATCTGGACAGTTTTTTTTTTTTTATAGAGATGTTTCACCTCTATCTGGAGGGCTTCATCCGTCTGAGGAGTTCCAGAAAACTGTTTCCCCACCAAGCAGTAAACTGCTTAAAGGGATATTGTTTTTAAAAAATTTTATGGTATTTCTGTGGGCTATCCAGACCATATTCATTCAATTTAATGCACAAAATAATTCTTAGATAATAAAATATCCCCTTTCTAGTTATGCATTTTCTGACTTCCGTTCTAAACGACCGGTTTATGATAATGAGCTCTGAATGCCACGCCCTACAAAAATCTGTTTACATTTACTCCGCCCTCTGAAACAGCCAGTATCTCTAATATGTTGTTGTTTTAAAATTAGCTCTTTTTTAATTACTCATTTGACTTACTGTTAGTGCTAGCTTAAGATAACTTACCGAAAGCCGTCTGCGCGCGCCGCCATTTGCAGCTCCTTTTAGCATTAGCCCACCTCCGAGGCTAATGATAGCTCTTCCTCCTCCGGCACACCGCCAGCTCCGCTCGTTGCATGCGGCGCTTTTGGGAGCGATCGCTGCTTCAGTCCACACACACACAAAGTTCACCGAGTGTCTCCAGTTAATTTATCCGTATGAGGCAACCTCTGACCGGACCCCACGGACCTCAAAAGCCAGCAGCTCCCGCACGCAGATGGTCCCTTCGCCGGCGGTCTGCTCGTTTTATTTCTGCCGGCTGCGCGTTGGGAGCGATCGCTAAAAATTGAACTAAAACGTAAAAATAACAATTATACTTTATTTATAAAGCCATTTAAAACAACCACAGCTGCAACAAAGTGCTGTACACATGAAATTAAGAACATTTAAACAAAAGATGAGATGAAATCAGGAATCAGGTGAGGGGCTGGACTCAGGTTTGGTGTGGGTTGTGGCTGCGGTTTGTGACGTCACAAACCGCAGGAAGTGAGAACGAAGTGTTTCTATCACAGACAAATAAATCTACTTAGAGTAAATAAACCACTGGGTGCATTTCTTTGGCCTTAGGACTGTTTTTTTATGAAGTACATACCCAAAGTTGAGTAAAAAAACCATTAAAAAGTGAATTTTGAATCTGTGGTCCCCTTTAAGTGGACCAACAGTTTGCTGGAGCTAAGATGGTTTCTGGAGGTCGTCCTGTCCCTCGTCGACTCCTCCCAGGCAGGCAGCCACAGCCAAAGTGGTTCAAGACAACAAAGTTCATGCTCAATCATCCAGGTACCAAATCCAATAATTCTCAGTCTGGTCATCTGGACAGTTTCTTTTGGTCCGTCCTCCGAGTTCAGCTGTTTGATTCAAAGTCAAACAAAAACCTCTGAAAATATTCAGGTGCAAAAACACCTGCAGATGAAGCAGCCAAAGTCCAAAGAAAGTGAAATCTGACTCATGGATTTGTTCCGTAATTTATAACCATCTTTTTTTTTTTTCAGGCAAGAATAAATTAGAAATGTGGAAAAGAAAGTAGAGATTCACAAACCAGTACTGAAGTGTACAATGACACCAGGAACAACAAAAAGGAACCGAGAAAATTGACAATTGACATTTAAAGACGTTTACAGCCTTCTGTTCTATGATAAATCCCCCAAATCCACACAAGCAACCAGAAAGGTCACAAACACTGAACAAAACCACATTTCTTTTGAGGAGAACTCTGAAACTTTTAAGATTTTTTTTTTACAGCAACATTCAGTTTAAACCCATTTTATTTTCAGTTTTTATACAGTTTGTGGAGCTTCCCGCTTCAGAAAGTTGAAAATGCATTAATAACTATTCATTCATTCCCCCTTATAGGGGGTATATATATATATATATATATTCATTCAACCTTTATTTATACAGGCTAGCCTCGTTGAGTCACGGGGACTCATTTACAAGAGGGACCTGTCTCACTCACACCAAACAACCATCCACTCTCACACTCACACCTAGGGTCAATTTAGAGTCACCAATCAGCCTAACAAGCATGTTTTTTGGTCATTAAATTCATTAAAATCAAGCTAAATTTAACTACCTGCATAGCAATAATCACTGTTGTGGAAAGGGACACAAACAGCTCAGCTCAGACCTTTTTTTAAACTCATTTTAAGAGCTTTAATGTATTTTTTCCTCAAAGCCTGTTGACAATCCGAGAAAACTTTACATACGCAACATAAATATGATGGGTCAGTTTTTATCAGTTATGTATAGGGCTCAGACTAACGCATTACCCTTAAATATCCAAATGCATTTTGTTAAAAGACAAAGTTGTTATAATTTTAAGGGAACAGAGATATTTGTAAAACCAAAATTCAGAATATGTTTAAAGGGACGGTCTACCTCAATCCAGGGAATTGGATGATTATGGAATGGTTTGGAGAATGAAGTTAAAAATGCCAAGTCAATGTGTACATTTAAGAAAATGATCAAAACTGAATTGTTAAAAATATATATATGAAGTAGCGTAATGTGTATTGTATTAGTTAGAAAAATTAGAAAGAGTTATTCATTTTGTTCTGTTACTGGAAGATTATTATTGTTTGAACTGATTGTTTGAAAAAAGGGCAGATATAATAAGATTTTTTTCTTCTTTCTGCTACCTTTCATTTTTTATATTTTGTATGTTATCGTTTATGGGATTGTTTTGTATTGTATTTTTTTTTTAAATGAACAAATTTTATAAATAAAAATAAATAAATAAATTGAGAATACTGCTAAATAAACAACCTTGCTTTAAAAATAAAACAAGAGCAATGTATAAATGAAAATGTAATAATTCAGTCAGTAACACACTAAAGTTCTTATTACAACAACATGTTTCCAATGTAAATTAACATCTTAGATTGAAGAACAGAAACATTTTTTTTTACCTGAGTGCATGAAGCAGATCCACAGGCTCCATGTGGTCCAAACAAAGCGGCTGAGACTCAGAACCATCCTGTGTCCTCACGAGGAAACGATGAAGACAATGTCAGCTCGTCTGGACGCAGAGACACTTTGAACACAGAACATGAACATCACGTCTTCGGAGAACAGACCTCCTGCGCTGACAGTCAGAGCAGAGGTAGGATGTGGTCGACACGTTGTCAGCACGATGTTTTGTTGGGTTAAAGGCCGTGTCAGGATCTGGGGTTCAGAAGGTTTTTGTGTTTATTGTTGGGGTTATTTATTTTTGATTTTGTTTATTTTCTATGTTTTTGTGCTCTTTTTGTTTAGTTCTGTTCCTCAGGACTTTTCCATCTGTCAGTTTTTGCCCCGCCCACCTTCACCTGTTCCCTGTATCCATGCAACCACCTGTCCTCAGACCAATATCAAAACTCCCCTTTCTGTCTAAAATCCTTGAAAAACTTGTTTCTATTCAGTTAAATCAGTTTTTAAATAAGAATAAAGTCTTTGAGGTCTTTCAGTCTGGGTTCAAACAGCTCCACAGCACAGAAACAATGCAATGACATTCTTGTATCAAATGACTCTGGTCAGTTTGTGGTACTTGTACTCCTTGACCTTACCGCTGCTTTTGATACCGTCGACCACAGTATCCTTATATCACGGCTCGAACACTGGGTCGGGATCACAGGTGCTGCATTAGACTGGTTCCGCTCTTACCTCACTGAAGTTTTTGTGTCAAGGTCGGGAACAACGTATCCACTTCAATGTCTCTTTCCTGCGGGGTCCCACAGGGCTCTATTCTTGGTTCACTTCTCTTCACACTACATGCTCCCGCTGGGGTCCATCCTAAGGAAACATGGTATTTTGTTCCATTGTTACGCAGATGACTGCCAGATACCTGCCACGGAAACCAGCTAATGCAGGCTCCCTCCACCCTCTCTTAAAATGTCTGGACGACATTAAGACATGGATGGCTTCAAACTTCCTAAGTTTTAATGACCAGAAGACTGAAGTCATCATCTTTAGCCTTAGCTCAATCTGCCGCCTCTGATCATATAAACTTGGACTCCCTCCAGCCCTATCTCAAACACTCTGTGAGAAATCTTGGGATTGTTTTTGACTCGGACCTTAAGTTCGATAAACAAATCAGTTCCGTTCTGCAGAAGAGCTTCTTCCAACTGTGGCAGGTAGCTAAGCTCAAGCCGGTGCTGTCCAGACCTGACCATGAGACCCTAGTCCATGCGTTCATCACAACCCACCTGGATTATTGTAATGCACTGTATGCTGGGATCAGCCAGTCCTCCTTCTCACATCTCCAGCTCGTCCAAAATGCAGCAGCTCGGCTTTTATCCAGTACACATAGGTCTGAGCACATTACACCAGTTCTCTCCTCCCTTCACTGGCTCCCCGTGCGAACTAGAGTCGACTTTAAAATCCTGTTGTTGACCTACAAATGCCTAAATGGCCTCGCTCCCCCCTACCTCTCCGAGCTGCTGGAACCACATGTTTCCCCCACAAGTCCTGGGATCATCCGATCAGATGCTTTTGGAGGTTCCAAAAACACGACTAAAGCTCCGAGGAGATCGGGCGTTTTCAGTCATCGGCCCCAAACTTTGGAACAACCTGCCCCCCAACATTAGACAGGCCTCCTCCCTTCACATGTTCAAATCCCTGCTAAAAAACCATCTTTTCTCTCTGGCGTTTCATACTGTGTGAGCTGACTTAGTTTATATATTTTATCCCGTGTTTTCATTTTAATGCTTTTCTTATACATTTTTGTTATATTTTTACTGCTGTAAATTTCATAGTTTTACCATTAGTGCGTGTTACGGTTTCTGTAATCTTTTAAACCTCTTTGATGTTGTTTGTGAAGCACCTTGATAACAGTTTATCTGTTTTAACTGTGCTCTAGGAATAAAGATGACTTGTCTTGACTCCCCTCATAGACTCTTTCTGTCTCTTTCATGTGACCTTTGTGTCTCCTTCTCATCCCCTCCATGTTGTTTTTGTTTGTTTTTTTGCTGCTTTTTAGCTTTTAGTTTTTGTTTCTTAAAGCTGAATTTTTTTGACTCTGACTCGTCGTGTCGGTCTGCACGCCTGGGTCAAACATCTCCAAACGGAGTCAGATTGAGTCTGATGTGGCTCTGTAACACCACAAGTCAGTACTTTCTGATTGAAAATGCAGGATCATTAACTAAAAACCTCTTCAGCTGCTGGTTTATGGTTTAATCATCACTGTGAATTTAGCAGTTTTTTTCTTGTTCAGTTTTCTCATTTTAACTTCTGGTTAAAAACACTCTGCAGCTGTTTTTGTTCTACTTTTTAACAAACCACCCGCTACAGACAGTTTCAGACTCAGAAACATACTTTCTTTATTGTTTGAGGTTGTTCCATAGAAGTTACCGTATTTCAATTATCTCACCCCTTTAAGGTCAAGCGGAAACCAAAGTGGAAAAAGAGACATCGTTCTGTGTGCAGAGGTGAGGAGCAACACGTGTGCAGCGCTCTTCCTCCCTGCAGACCCGCTCAGACCACCAACTGTTGACCTGTGGTCAAGGTGTGGAACGCCTCCGACTCGTCGTGTCAGTCCGTTCTTTCATTTGTTTTTTGCAGAGAATTGATCTTGGGAGCAGATCTCAGTCTCTGCAGAAGACATCATGTTAATACAGGATGTAATCATCATTATACCTTTATTTATACAGGTTAATCCCATGGAGCCTCTGGGACTCATTTACAAGAGAGACCTGATTTTTAACAAAGACTGATGACAACAATAGACAATCATAAAATAGGCATAGGTATACAAATTTAAGTATCTATTTTTTTAAACAAATCAAAACAAAATAACAACCAAACGGACAATCAAGAGGAATAGCAGAAAAAAAGAAGGAAAAAAAAGAAAGAAGCTAAGGTTGGTTGTTGTTATTAATTATTAGTTTGTTTCTAAGCAATGGAAATATCAATCATCACAGAACCCTGATCCAATCATCACAAAACTTGGCTCTTGGAATTTGTCCTTCTTAGTACAGCCAACAGCCCCAGATCATGATGCTACCTCCACCATGCCTAACACATGGCTAAAATTGGAGTTGTTGTGGCCGAGCTCGTATTCAATCATTTTGATTTTTTTTCTCCACACATCTGGTGTGAATCTGGATATCCTTTGAACTTTTATTACTCTCCAACCTTTTATATATATTTTTTTGTAGTTAATCAAAACAGTGGATGAAGTCCTGTTTGAAACAGCATTATTTACTTTTTTACTCATAAACTGTGAGGCAATTTAAAAAGTGCTCTTTCTCTCGCTCACACACACACGCACGCACGCACGCACGCACGCACACACACACGCATATGCACAGACCCACACAGGTTTGTTTTGCTATATTTATGGGGCCTTTGCATTGACTTCCATTCATTTTTCTTTCATTTATATAGCCTAACCCTGACCTTTACCCTAAAACTAACCATTACCACATACCTAAGCCTAAACCTAACACATCCTCAATTCACAACCTGAACCTAGCCCCTAACCCACCAACTGGACTTCTTCTTTTGGGGCTCAGGTTTTGGGTCCCATAAGGAGCAGTTGGTCCTCACAATGTAGTATAAGTTGGAAAATTGGGCCTTACAAAGTAACATAAACAAGGACACACACACACCATTGGATTCACGATGGAGACTGCAGTTATAGAATTTTTTTTTTTTTTTTTTTTTGCGCATTGTTTTAAATGTTTAAAAATAGAGAAATTGGGTTGACCCAGAGAAACGGGTAAAGGAAATTCAACCTTTATTTAGGCAGGTCAATCCCATTGAACCTCATCGGGGACTCATTTACAAGAGAGACCTGCTTCAACAAATACTAATACTGTATATATATATATATAAAAAGTTGCTGTTTAGAAGAAGCTATTGCAACATATATATGACTGATGTGGACACAATTAAAAGCATTATCTTTTACCCACTTCTTCCATTTTGGGTCACCGGGGGTCACTGGTGCCCATGTCCAGCAATCACTGAGGGGTGGGGTACACCCTGGACGGTCGCAAGTCCATCACAGGGACAAACAAGCATTCTCTCTCACTTAGGGACAATTTAGAGTTACCAGTCTAATACGCATGTTTTTGGTCTGTGGGAGGAAACCGGAGTACCCGGAGAAAACCCACGCATGCACGGAGAGAACATATGCAGACCCCCACGGACCGGGATTTGAACCAGAGATCTGCTTGCTGAGAGGCAGCAGCTCTAACAGTTGTGCCACCATGCTGCCCATATCTTTAAATTAAACAACTCATTTATAATATTTCACAAAGAAAATTAATTTTAGAACTCTATA
>JBBPBX010105141.1:0-11627 GCA_038048925.1 Garcialebias charrua | reverse complement strand
TCTCTTGTGAAATTGTGATAATTTCCTGAATATCAGACTCCTCGCGACAGTAACACAGTAGGCCTTTCATGCACTCCACTATAGACTCAGACTTCTCGAGCTTACATTCATTTGCGGTCGCGTGTAAACACGAAGCAGCGATACACTTCCAGCGCGCGTACTCCAGAAACAAGGGGTCCAAAATAGTCTTTGTCGTGTACGAACGAGCCAGTGTTTGCGTGCGGGACTCTAGGTCTTTGAGATCATCCTCCGATAGCGTAGTTTCAGACAGTGTGACTCGCACGAGATAACAACATAGGGCTTTTGTTAAGTTATCCAAATCGGACGTGAACACGTTACCGTTTAACGTTGTCACGATATCCAGTTCGGTCAGGTCCAGTTCGTCTTTGGTTGGCGGCAGGCCCCACAATAGTTGCATAGCTTTCACATCTTCGCCTTTGTGATACGGTGTTTCGGGCCTCCGCATGTTTTTGACAGCATCGACGGCGTACACAAACGCATTTGCACTGTGCATTTTCAAAGTAAGCATAAGACACACTGTACCTATCAACCACATATGACGTAACACGTCTACTGATGCGTCTTCAACGCATATGCAGGATATATATCTGTCCATCAGGTTTGTTGCAACAGCAGTGATGAAGACGAAACGTTCATCCTTCGAAACATGAGAAAGCCAAGTGATCATACCTAATCTATACGCATGATACGTGCACTTGTCCTTGTCAGATAACCCTTTGATATAAGCGATTCCTTTGCGAATGGGTTCTTGTGTGATTTCTGACCTCAGGTTCACAGCCGCTACATCCTTCAGTTGCGGCAGTGTAATCGCACGGCAACCGAACTCCAAGTTCTGAGAGTCGTTGAGTTCTTGGCTATGTTTTGTATTCATGCTTTCACTGTCTCACGCTCGAGTCTGGTCACTTCTGTTATAGAAACCCTTGTGAACTCAGCAACTTCTTGTTGCAACGGATATATAAAGCATTTTGTTTAACACGAACCCGTATACGTAATAAACCTATGAATGTCAGTGGGATAACCTAATATCAACGTGAGTAGAATATGCTAGGGTTTGTTGAACATAAAACATTTTCTATAGGTAAATCTAGTCAAGCTCATCGTGAACTGGGTCCCACTCGTCCTCTGAGTCAACAACCTCATTGTTTATCCCTGCAGCCAGCATCATGAGGAGCACATCGCTCAGATCATACATCATCATTACATCCTCGTCCTCCGTGTCCAATGAGACCGTGCTCGGTGGCTCGTCGTAAATGTCCCAGAGGGCACGTAGCGCACTCCGGGTCCTGTTGTTAGATCCAGTTTGTCGTTGCTGCGGTGAGGTCTCCTCAAGGCGTCCGTTAGGAAAGGCGTGCCTGTAAAAGCAGTTGGACCCAAAGGAACAAGATCCACGGCCTTCGTCGAAATACCGACAAGCTTTGGTTCCCATCTCATCCTTGTACTTCTGGATGAGTTTCTGTTTATCCTCCACGTCTTCTACCCAGTACTCACTTGGGATAATAATATCTGAAACAATTCGACACTCTGGACAAGACTTGACGATTTTCCTCTCAAACTGCTTAGCGCTCCTCCACTTGCGGATGCATTTCAGACAGTAACAGTGACTGCAGTTGGACAGGATGCCGAAGTGACGCTCACTTGGGTTAGACTTCTCAAACACTACCTCCATACAAACACCACACATCATGTCCTTGCTGCGCTGGATGGCAAACGAGATCTTCGTTTCTTTCTCATGCGCTTCCGTGCAAGCCTTTGTGTGCTCAGAGCGCGACGTGCAGAAGGGGAACGTAACAACCTCGACATCCATTTGACTTCCCTCGCTTTGCGTATGAGCGGTATTATTTAAAAATCATAAGGGACTCTGTTTGGCAAACAGAGTCTCACAAGAGTACAAGCTCAGGCATTTTGTTCAGCTTGAACTTTAATAAAGCAGTAGATGGAACGTCAGTCTCACATGTCAGTCTCGCATGTAACGTTTTCATTAAACAGATGCTGTCCATGTTATAGTACAGAATGTGCCTTTGTGCATTTTCCTGTACATCTAGACAAAGAGAGTCTCACATGTGTACAACCTCAGGCAATTTGTTCAGCTTGAAATTTAATAAAGCAGCAGATGGAACATTAGTCTCGCATGTAACGTTTTCATTAAACAGACGTTGTCCAAGTTATAGTACAGAACGTGCCTTTGTGAATTTTCATGTACATCTAGACAAAGAGAGTCTCACAACAGTACAAGCTCAGGGATTTTGTTCAGCTTGAAATTTAATAAAGCAACAGATGGAACATTAGTCTCGCATGAAACATTTTCATTAAACAGATGCTGTCCATGTTATAGTACAGAATGTGCCTTTGTGCATTTTCCTGTACATCTAGACAAAGAGAGTCTCACATGTGTACAACCTCAGGCAATTTGTTCAGCTTGAAATTTAATAAAGCAGCAGATGGAACATTAGTCTCGCATGTAACGTTTTCATTAAACAGACTTTGTCCATGTTATAGTACAGAATGTGCCTTTGTGAATTTTCATGTACATCTAGACAAAGAGAGTCTCACAACAGTACAAGCTCAGGGATTTTGTTCAGCTTGAAATTTAATAAAGCAGCAGATGGAACGTTAGTCTCGCATGTAACGTTTTCATTAAACAGACGTTGTCCATGTTATAGTACAGAATGTGCCTTTGTGCATTTTCCTGTACATCTAGACAAAGAGAGTCTCACATGTGTACAACCTCAGGCAATTTGTTCAGCTTGAAATTTAATAAAGCAGCAGATGGAACATTAGTCTCGCATGTAACGTTTTCATTAAACAGACGTTGTCCAAGTTATAGTACAGAAAGTGCCTTTGTGAATTTTCATGTACATCTAGACAAAGAGAGTCTCACAACAGTACAAGCTCAGGGATTTTGTTCAGCTTGAAATTTAATAAAGCAGCAGATGGAACATTAGTCTCGCATGTAACGTTTTCATTAAACAGACGTTGTCCAAGTTATAGTACAGAAAGTGCCTTTGTGAATTTTCATGTACATCTAGACAAAGAGAGTCTCACAACAGTACAAGCTCAGGGATTTTGTTCAGCTTGAAATTTAATAAAGCAACAGATGGAACATTAGTCTCGCATGAAACATTTTCATTAAACAGACGCTGTCCATGTTATAGTACAGAATGTGCCTTTGTGCATTTTCCTGTACATTTAGACAAAGAGAGTCTCACATGTGTACAACCTCAGGCAATTTGTTCAGCTTGAAATTTAATAAAGCAGCAGATGGAACATTAGTCTCGCATGTAACGTTTTCATTAAACAGACGTTGTCCAAGTTATAGTACAGAAAGTGCCTTTGTGAATTTTCATGTACATCTAGACAAAGAGAGTCTCACAACAGTACAACCTCAGGCAATTTGTTCAGCTTGAAATTTAATAAAGCAACAGATGGAACGACACTCTCGCATGTAACGTTTTCATTAAACAGACGCTGTCCATGTTATAGTACAGAATGTGCCTTTGTGCATTTTCCTGTACATCTAGACAAAGAGAGTCTCACATGTGTACAACCTCAGGCAATTTGTTCAGCTTGAAATTTAATAAAGCAGCAGATGGAACATTAGTCTCGCATGTAAAGTTTTCATTAAACAGACATTGTCCATGTTATAGTACAGAATGTGCCTTTGTGCATTTTCCTGTACATCTAGACAAAGAGAGTCTCACAACAGTGGCAATTTGTTCAGCTTGAAATTTAATAAAGCAGCAGATGGAACATTAGTCTCGCATGTAACGTTTTCATTAAACAGACGTTGTCCAAGTTATAGTACAGAAAGTGCCTTTGTGAATTTTCATGTACATCTAGACAAAGAGAGTCTCACAACAGTGGCAATTTGTTCAGCTTGAAATTTAATAAAGCAGCAGATGGAACATTAGTCTCGCATGTAACGTTTTCATTAAACAGACGTTGTCCAAGTTATAGTACAGAAAGTGCCTTTGTGAATTTTCATGTACATCTAGACAAACAGAGTCTCACAAGAGTACAAGCTCAGGCATTTTGTTCAGCTTGAACTTTAATAAAGCAGTAGATGGAACGTCAGTCTCACATGTCAGTCTCGCATGTAACGTTTTCATTAAACAGATGCTGTCCATGTTATAGTACAGAATGTGCCTTTGTGCATTTTCCTGTACATCTAGACAAAGAGAGTCTCACATGTGTACAACCTCAGGCAATTTGTTCAGCTTGAAATTTAATAAAGCAGCAGATGGAACATTAGTCTCGCATGTAACGTTTTCATTAAACAGACGTTGTCCAAGTTATAGTACAGAACGTGCCTTTGTGAATTTTCATGTACATCTAGACAAAGAGAGTCTCACAACAGTACAAGCTCAGGGATTTTGTTCAGCTTGAAATTTAATAAAGCAACAGATGGAACATTAGTCTCGCATGAAACATTTTCATTAAACAGATGCTGTCCATGTTATAGTACAGAATGTGCCTTTGTGCATTTTCCTGTACATCTAGACAAAGAGAGTCTCACATGTGTACAACCTCAGGCAATTTGTTCAGCTTGAAATTTAATAAAGCAGCAGATGGAACATTAGTCTCGCATGTAACGTTTTCATTAAACAGACGTTGTCCATGTTATAGTACAGAATGTGCCTTTGTGAATTTTCATGTACATCTAGACAAAGAGAGTCTCACAACAGTACAAGCTCAGGGATTTTGTTCAGCTTGAAATTTAATAAAGCAACAGATGGAACGACACTCTCGCATGTAACGTTTTCATTAAACAGACGCTGTCCATGTTATAGTACAGAATGTGCCTTTGTGCATTTTCCTGTAAACAGACGCTGTCCATGTTATAGTACAGAATGTGCCTTTGTGCATTTTCCTGTACATCTAGACAAAGAGAGTCTCACATGTGTACAACCTCAGGCAATTTGTTCAGCTTGAAATTTAATAAAGCAGCAGATGGAACATTAGTCTCGCATGTAACGTTTTCATTAAACAGACGTTGTCCAAGTTATAGTACAGAAAGTGCCTTTGTGAATTTTCATGTACATCTAGACAAAGAGAGTCTCACAACAGTACAAGCTCAGGGATTTTGTTCAGCTTGAAATTTAATAAAGCAGCAGATGGAACATTAGTCTCGCATGTAACGTTTTCATTAAACAGACGTTGTCCAAGTTATAGTACAGAAAGTGCCTTTGTGAATTTTCATGTACATCTAGACAAAGAGAGTCTCACAACAGTACAAGCTCAGGGATTTTGTTCAGCTTGAAATTTAATAAAGCAACAGATGGAACATTAGTCTCGCATGAAACATTTTCATTAAACAGACGCTGTCCATGTTATAGTACAGAATGTGCCTTTGTGCATTTTCCTGTACATTTAGACAAAGAGAGTCTCACATGTGTACAACCTCAGGCAATTTGTTCAGCTTGAAATTTAATAAAGCAGCAGATGGAACATTAGTCTCGCATGTAACGTTTTCATTAAACAGACGTTGTCCAAGTTATAGTACAGAAAGTGCCTTTGTGAATTTTCATGTACATCTAGACAAAGAGAGTCTCACAACAGTACAACCTCAGGCAATTTGTTCAGCTTGAAATTTAATAAAGCAACAGATGGAACGACACTCTCGCATGTAACGTTTTCATTAAACAGACGCTGTCCATGTTATAGTACAGAATGTGCCTTTGTGCATTTTCCTGTACATCTAGACAAAGAGAGTCTCACATGTGTACAACCTCAGGCAATTTGTTCAGCTTGAAATTTAATAAAGCAGCAGATGGAACATTAGTCTCGCATGTAAAGTTTTCATTAAACAGACATTGTCCATGTTATAGTACAGAATGTGCCTTTGTGCATTTTCCTGTACATCTAGACAAAGAGAGTCTCACAACAGTGGCAATTTGTTCAGCTTGAAATTTAATAAAGCAGCAGATGGAACATTAGTCTCGCATGTAACGTTTTCATTAAACAGACGTTGTCCAAGTTATAGTACAGAAAGTGCCTTTGTGAATTTTCATGTACATCTAGACAAAGAGAGTCTCACAACAGTGGCAATTTGTTCAGCTTGAAATTTAATAAAGCAGCAGATGGAACATTAGTCTCGCATGTAACGTTTTCATTAAACAGACGTTGTCCAAGTTATAGTACAGAAAGTGCCTTTGTGAATTTTCATGTACATCTAGACAAAGAGAGTCTCACAACAGTACAAGCTCAGGGATTTTGTTCAGCTTGAAATTTAATAAAGCAACAGATGGAACGACACTCTCGCATGTAACGTTTTCATTAAACAGACGCTGTCCATGTTATAGTACAGAATGTGCCTTTGTGCATTTTCCTGTACATCTAGACAAAGAGAGTCTCACATGTGTACAACCTCAGGCAATTTGTTCAGCTTGAAATTTAATAAAGCAGCAGATGGAACATTAGTCTCGCATGTAAAGTTTTCATTAAACAGACATTGTCCATGTTATAGTACAGAATGTGCCTTTGTGCATTTTCCTGTACATCTAGACAAAGAGAGTCTCACATGTGTACAACCTCAGGCAATTTGTTCAGCTTGAAATTTAATAAAGCAGCAGATGGAACATTAGTCTCGCATGTAACGTTTTCATTAAACAGACGTTGTCCAAGTTATAGTACAGAACGTGCCTTTGTGAATTTTCATGTACATCTAGACAAAGAGAGTCTCACAACAGTACAAGCTCAGGGATTTTGTTCAGCTTGAAATTTAATAAAGCAACAGATGGAACATTAGTCTCGCATGAAACATTTTCATTAAACAGACGCTGTCCATGTTATAGTACAGAATGTGCCTTTGTGCATTTTCCTGTACATTTAGACAAAGAGAGTCTCACATGTGTACAACCTCAGGCAATTTGTTCAGCTTGAAATTTAATAAAGCAGCAGATGGAACATTAGTCTCGCATGTAACGTTTTCATTAAACAGACGTTGTCCAAGTTATAGTACAGAAAGTGCCTTTGTGAATTTTCATGTACATCTAGACAAAGAGAGTCTCACAACAGTACAACCTCAGGCAATTTGTTCAGCTTGAAATTTAATAAAGCAACAGATGGAACGACACTCTCGCATGTAACGTTTTCATTAAACAGACGCTGTCCATGTTATAGTACAGAATGTGCCTTTGTGCATTTTCCTGTACATCTAGACAAAGAGAGTCTCACATGTGTACAACCTCAGGCAATTTGTTCAGCTTGAAATTTAATAAAGCAGCAGATGGAACATTAGTCTCGCATGTAAAGTTTTCATTAAACAGACATTGTCCATGTTATAGTACAGAATGTGACTTTGTGCATTTTCCTGTACATCTAGACAAAGAGAGTCTCACAACAGTGGCAATTTGTTCAGCTTGAAATTTAATAAAGCAGCAGATGGAACATTAGTCTCGCATGTAACGTTTTCATTAAACAGACGTTGTCCAAGTTATAGTACAGAAAGTGCCTTTGTGAATTTTCATGTACATCTAGACAAAGAGAGTCTCACAACAGTGGCAATTTGTTCAGCTTGAAATTTAATAAAGCAGCAGATGGAACATTAGTCTCGCATGTAACGTTTTCATTAAACAGACGTTGTCCAAGTTATAGTACAGAAAGTGCCTTTGTGAATTTTCATGTACATCTAGACAAAGAGAGTCTCACAACAGTACAAGCTCAGGGATTTTGTTCAGCTTGAAATTTAATAAAGCAACAGATGGAACGACACTCTCGCATGTAACGTTTTCATTAAACAGACGCTGTCCATGTTATAGTACAGAATGTGCCTTTGTGCATTTTCCTGTACATCTAGACAAAGAGAGTCTCACATGTGTACAACCTCAGGCAATTTGTTCAGCTTGAAATTTAATAAAGCAGCAGATGGAACATTAGTCTCGCATGTAACGTTTTCATTAAACAGACGTTGTCCAAGTTATAGTACAGAACGTGCCTTTGTGAATTTTCATGTACATCTAGACAAAGAGAGTCTCACAACAGTACAAGCTCAGGGATTTTGTTCAGCTTGAAATTTAATAAAGCAACAGATGGAACATTAGTCTCGCATGAAACATTTTCATTAAACAGATGCTGTCCATGTTATAGTACAGAATGTGCCTTTGTGCATTTTCCTGTACATCTAGACAAAGAGAGTCTCACATGTGTACAACCTCAGGCAATTTGTTTAGCTTGAAATTTAATAAAGCAGCAGATGGAACATTAGTCTCGCATGTAACGTTTTCATTAAACAGACGTTGTCCATGTTATAGTACAGAATGTGCCTTTGTGCATTTTCCTGTACATCTAGACAAAGAGAGTCTCACATGTGTACAAGCTCAGGGATTTTGTTCAGCTTGAAATTTAATAAAGCAACAGATGGAACGACACTCTCGCATGTAACGTTTTCATTAAACAGACGTTGTCCATGTTATAGTACAGAATGTGCCTTTGTGCATTTTCCTGTACATCTAGACAAAGAGAGTCTCACATGTGTACAACCTCAGGCAATTTGTTCAGCTTGAAATTTAATAAAGCAGCAGATGGAACATTAGTCTCGCATGTAACGTTTTCATTAAACAGACGTTGTCCATGTTATAGTACAGAATGTGCCTTTGTGCATTTTCCTGTACATCTAGACAAAGAGAGTCTCACATGTTTACAAGCTCAGGGATTTTGTTCAGCTTGAAATTTAATAAAGCAGCAGATGGAACATTAGTCTCGCATGTAACGTTTTCATTAAACAGACGTTGTCCAAGTTATAGTACAGAACGTGCCTTTGTGAATTTTCATGTACATCTAGACAAAGAGAGTCTCACAACAGTACAAGCTCAGGGATTTTGTTCAGCTTGAAATTTAATAAAGCAGCAGATGGAACATTAGTCTCGCATGTAACGTTTTCATTAAACAGACGCTGTCCATGTTATAGTACAGAATGTGCCTTTGTGCATTTTCCTGTACATCTAGACAAAGAGAGTCTCACATGTGTACAACCTCAGGCAATTTGTTCAGCTTGAAATTTAATAAAGCAGCAGATGGAACATTAGTCTCGCATGTAACGTTTTCATTAAACAGACGTTGTCCAAGTTATAGTACAGAGCGTGCCTTTGTGAATTTTCATGTACATCTAGACAAAGAGAGTCTCACAACAGTACAAGCTCAGGGATTTTGTTCAGCTTGAAATTTAATAAAGCAACAGATGGAACATTAGTCTCGCATGAAACATTTTCATTAAACAGATGCTGTCCATGTTATAGTACAGAATGTGCCTTTGTGCATTTTCCTGTACATCTAGACAAAGAGAGTCTCACATGTGTACAACCTCAGGCAATTTGTTCAGCTTGAAATTTAATAAAGCAGCAGATGGAACATTAGTCTCGCATGTAAAGTTTTCATTAAACAGACATTGTCCATGTTATAGTACAGAATGTGCCTTTGTGCATTTTCCTGTACATCTAGACAAAGAGAGTCTCACATGTGTACAACCTCAGGCAATTTGTTCAGCTTGAAATTTAATAAAGCAGCAGATGGAACATTAGTCTCGCATGTAACGTTTTCATTAAACAGACGTTGTCCAAGTTATAGTACAGAGCGTGCCTTTGTGAATTTTCATGTACATCTAGACAAAGAGAGTCTCACAACAGTACAAGCTCAGGGATTTTGTTCAGCTTGAAATTTAATAAAGCAACAGATGGAACATTAGTCTCGCATGAAACATTTTCATTAAACAGATGCTGTCCATGTTATAGTACAGAACGTGCCTTTGTGCATTTTCCTGTACATCTAGACAAAGAGAGTCTCACAACAGTGGCAATTTGTTCAGCTTGAAATTTAATAAAGCAGCAGATGGAACATTAGTCTCGCATGTAAAGTTTTCATTAAACAGACATTGTCCATGTTATAGTACAGAATGTGCCTTTGTGCATTTTCCTGTACATCTAGACAAAGAGAGTCTCACATGTGTACAACCTCAGGCAATTTGTTCAGCTTGAAATTTAATAAAGCAGCAGATGGAACATTAGTCTCGCATGTAAAGTTTTCATTAAGCAGACATTGTCCATGTTATAGTACAGAACGTGCCTTTGTGCATTTTCCTGTACATCTAGACAAAGAGAGTCTCACAACAGTGGCAATTTGTTCAGCTTGAAATTTAATAAAGCAGCAGATGGAACATTAGTCTCGCATGAAACGTTTTCATTAAACAGACGTTGTCCAAGTTATAGTACAGAACGTGCCTTTGTGAATTTTCATGTACATCTAGACAAAGAGAGTCTCACAACAGTACAAGCTCAGGGATTTTGTTCAGCTTGAAATTTAATAAAGCAACAGATGGAACATTAGTCTCGCATGAAACATTTTCATTAAACAGATGCTGTCCATGTTATAGTACAGAACGTGCCTTTGTGCATTTTCCTGTACATCTAGACAAAGAGAGTCTCACAACAGTGGCAATTTGTTCAGCTTGAAATTTAATAAAGCAGCAGATGGAACATTAGTCTCGCATGAAACATTTTCATTAAACAGATGCTGTCCATGTTATAGTACAGAACGTGCCTTTGTGCATTTTCCTGTACATCTAGACAAAGAGAGTCTCACAACAGTGGCAATTTGTTCAGCTTGAAATTTAATAAAGCAGCAGATGGAACATTAGTCTCGCATGTAACGTTTTCATTAAACAGACGTTGTCCAAGTTATAGTACAGAGCGTGCCTTTGTGAATTTTCATGTACATCTAGACAAAGAGAGTCTCACAACAGTACAAGCTCAGGGATTTTGTTCAGCTTGAAATTTAATAAAGCAACAGATGGAACATTAGTCTCGCATGAAACATTTTCATTAAACAGATGCTGTCCATGTTATAGTACAGAATGTGCCTTTGTGCATTTTCCTGTACATCTAGACAAAGAGAGTCTCACATGTGTACAACCTCAGGCAATTTGTTCAGCTTGAAATTTAATAAAGCAGCAGATGGAACATTAGTCTCGCATGTAAAGTTTTCATTAAACAGACATTGTCCATGTTATAGTACAGAATGTGCCTTTGTGCATTTTCCTGTACATCTAGACAAAGAGAGTCTCACATGTGTACAACCTCAGGCAATTTGTTCAGCTTGAAATTTAATAAAGCAGCAGATGGAACATTAGTCTCGCATGTAACGTTTTCATTAAACAGACGTTGTCCAAGTTATAGTACAGAGCGTGCCTTTGTGAATTTTCATGTACATCTAGACAAAGAGAGTCTCACAACAGTACAAGCTCAGGGATTTTGTTCAGCTTGAAATTTAATAAAGCAACAGATGGAACATTAGTCTCGCATGAAACATTTTCATTAAACAGATGCTGTCCATGTTATAGTACAGAACGTGCCTTTGTGCATTTTCCTGTACATCTAGACAAAGAGAGTCTCACAACAGTGGCAATTTGTTCAGCTTGAAATTTAATAAAGCAGCAGATGGAACATTAGTCTCGCATGTAACGTTTTCATTAAACAGACGTTGTCCAAGTTATAGTACAGAGCGTGCCTTTGTGAATTTTCATGTACATCTAGACAAAGAGAGTCTCACAACAGTACAAGCTCAGGGATTTTGTTCAGCTTGAAATTTAATAAAGCAACAGATGGAACATTAGTCTC
>JBBPBX010105140.1:0-11627 GCA_038048925.1 Garcialebias charrua | reverse complement strand
CCAGAGTCCCGAGCATGGACAACAACGTTCGATTAAATCTCTCAGGTTGAGGATCTCCCTGAGGATGGTAGGGAGATGTTCTGGACTTTCGGATCCCCAACATCCTCAGTAAATCTTGGATCAGTTTGCTTTCAAAATCACGTCCCTGATCGGAATGTATCCGTGCAGGAAGTCCATAGTGAACAAAGAAATGTTCACACAGAATCTTCGCCACTGTGGATGCTTGTTGGTCTTTAGCCGGAAATGCCTGAGCATACCTTGTAAAGTGATCAGTCACCACAAGGATATTAGCATATCCTCTCAAATCAGGCTCGAGTGAAAGAAAGTCAATGCAGACCAGATCTAGCGGTCCCCGGCTGGTGATCTGATGTAAAGGAGCTGCTCGCTGTGGCAGAGCTTTACGGGTAATGCATCTACCACATGTTTTCACATACTGCTCCACCTCTGACCCCATCTTAGGCCAGTAGAATCTGTTACGTATCAGCTCCAACGTCTTTTCCACTCCAAGATGACCCGACTCATCGTGTAGGGACTTGAGTACCATGGGAACATGTTTTCGGGGTAGAACCAGCTGCAGCACTTCTGTACTAGGTGGTTTATTAATCTTTCTGTGGAGCAATCCATCCACCAACACAAGCTTACTCGCCTCTCTGTGCAGACAAATGGCTCCATGGTCAGTACACTTTTCAGATGAGAATGTTGGCCCTTCATTTAAAGATTTTTTGACCAGTGAAATCATTGGGTCGTGGTCTTGCGCCATAATCAGATCTGCTCGGCTGATCTGGGTTAAACAACCAAGATCCAGTCGGGTTGGAAACACATAGCATTCTGGCATGGCAGTGGGAGGGACACATAGAGATTCTGCACAGCTAACTGATTCAGTAGACTGGTCTCTGGATACCTGCTTGCAGAGGGCTCTAACATTGTCAGGTGTTAAACTCTTGAACTCATCTCTGTCATCAGGAACAGGGTTTCGCGATAACGCGTCTGCATCAGTGTTGTTAGAACCTGGTCGATACTGCAGAGTAAAGTTGTAGGTGGAAAGAGCTGCGAGCCAGCGATGACCTGTGGCATTCAGTTTGGCAGTGGTGAGTATATATGTAAGGGGGTTGTTATCTGTCCTTACAACAAACTCTGCACCATACAGGTAATCGTGGAATTTATCTACCACAGCCCACTTGAGTCCCAGAAACTCTAGCTGATGCACTGGATAGTTTTTTTCAGAAGAACTGAGCTTTCTGCTGGCAAAAGCGACCGGCCTCAGTCCTTCAGGATGCTCTTGGTTTAGCACCGCCCCCAAACCATGAAAACTAGCATCTATGTGCAGTACATAGGGCTTTGATGGATCAGCGAACGCTAACACCGGCGCTTGGGTGAGGCATTTTAGGATCTGTTGGAAAGCCTCTGTACAGCTCCCATCCCATCTTTCTCCAAAATGTTCACTGACTTTATAGTAGGTTTTCCCGGGAGACTTTGCGGATTTCCACTTCTTTTGAGTTGGCGGATATCCTTTACACAGTTCAGTTAGTGGTCTAACAATAATTGAATAGTTTTTGATGAAACGGCGATAATATCCACAAAATCCTAGAAAGGACTGGAGTGATGGAAGGTCAGTGGGTTCTTTCCAGTGGGCAACTGCCTCCACCTTGCTGGGATCTGTAGCAATGCCTCGTTCTGACACTACGTGTCCAACGTATGTCACTTGGGGTCTGCAAAACTGGCATTTATCAAGTGACAGTTTCAATCCAATTTCGCCTAAACGGTCAATGACTTTGAGGAGTCTTTGCTCATGCTCCACCAAAGTTTTCCCAAAAACAATCAGGTCATCAAGATATACAATAACCTCCAGCATGTGCATGTCCCCAACGGCCTTTTCCATGAGCCGCTGGAATGTTGAGGGAGCACCAGTTATTCCCTGAGGCATCCTTTCGAACTGGAAAAATCCCAGAGGACAGATGAAAGCGGTTTTTTCTTTATCCTCTTCAGCCATCGGAATCTGGTAATATCCACTCCTTAAAGATCCACTGACGTGATTTTTCTACTATTCATCATATTACTCAAAATATATATATTTTATCATTTAAATATGTTAGTTTTTGCAAACAAAATGATAAATCACTTTAATTTTGCTTTAAAAGTGATTTTGAACTTCAAGCCGTGTTTAATCATGGGAAATCCGTTTACACCTGAACGCACCATCTGTGATGTAATGTCCAGAGTGAGAGGCAGAGGGCTCCAGTCTCTTCAATAGCGGACATTTTAAAACTTGACTAATTTATCAATCTAGGTGAAGATTTGAGCTATTTGTCTTCATTTTGGGAAGCAGAAAATAGTTTGGGTGATGGAACAAGAAACAACAGGATCTAATTTAGGTCTGATGCTGTATCAGACTGACCTTCATGTGGAGCTGCGCACACCGTGACAAGCTCAGAGCTCTGCCTCAACTCTGGACATTACATCACAGATGGTGCGTTCGGGTGTAAACGGATTTCCCACGATTAAACACAGCTTGAAGTTCAAAATCACTTTTAAAGCAAAATTAAAGTGATTTATCATTTTGTTTGCAAAAACTAACATATTTAAATGATAAAATATATATATTTTGAGCAATTTGATGAATAGTAGAAAAATCACGTCAGTGGATCTTTAAATCCAACACTGAGAACCATCTACTTCCAGACAAACAATCCAGAGCATCATCGATACGTGGCACTGTGTACTGATCGGGAATGGTTCTGCGGTTCAGTGTACGATAATCAACACACATGCGGATGTGTCCATTTTTCTTTCGTGCTAGCACAATAGGTGAGGCATAAGGACTTCTGGATTCTTTGATTATCCCAGCTGCTACAAGTCCCTGGAGATGGCGACGAAGGTCCTCTACATCAGCAGGTGCTATACGCCGTGACCGCTCTCTGAACGGGGTGTCATCCGTTAGCCTTATATGGTGTTCCACCCCAGATGCTAATCCCACGTCCCACTCCTCAGTTGAGAAAACATGGGATCGTTCAGAGAGTTTTTTCCTCAGTCTGTCTTTCCACTCCGTTGGGATAGAAGGGTCTTCAAAATTAAATTGTGAAGGATCAAGTTTTTTATGACTTTGTGTCTTGGTGTTTGAGATCTCAGTCACTGTGTCAGCCACATAAAGATGAGCTACTACTGTGCCGATGGGTATGCCAGTTTCTTTCAGAGACTCGTTGCGCATGAGCACCAAAAACTTGTCTGTATCCAACGTCTTGGAGAATAGAACTGTGGGCTGCACAAACAGACTTGGTGGGAGTGCATGTGAAGCTGCACGCTCAGAGATGAGAATGCAATTGCCCACTCTCTTCGTTTCACTTACTTTACAGATGGCTATATGCTCACCACCAGCAGGGATCATTAGCGGCCCTGGACCTACCCATTTAACATCAGCCACTGCAACGTTACTATGCTTTGTCTCTTTAAAGTTCAGATCTACAGGATGGGCGAGTTCTCGCTCTGTTACACCAACTCGTGCAGCATAAATGGTGTCTGAAATGGCTGCTTTACAGTTTAAAGGGAGCGACCACACTTTGCTAACATTGGTTCCAATTAGAACTGGAATGGTGTCTGAACATCGGGGGTCTGGGCATACTAAAGCAAGAATGGGAACTGATTTCCCTTTTTGTGATGTCTTTTCTGAAAATGCCAAGTCCACTTGAATGTAGCCTTTATACGGGTAACTGCTCTCAGACTCACTTAAACCCCAAATGGCTAAGCCTGACACTGGATGTAGAGGAACATGGGGTAAGTGTTCGACATACCAGCTGTCAAAAATGATTGTGACCTGAGAGCCACTGTCCATGAGAGCAGTGCATGGTGTTCCATTTACTTTAACATGAGCAGTAGCGGGTGGTCCTACTAGTCCTTTGGGCAGGTTACTGGTCTGCAGACTCACAGCGCTCTTCTTCACATTAGCGTTTTTCCATTCAAAACGAGGACTGGTACTTCTTGGACCTGCCTTACCCCTCCTTTGGGCCTGAATCAACTTTTGTATGACTTTTGGATAGTTTTCTGGTGACATACATTTAGTGGAAATGTGCCCATCTTCGCCACAACTGTAGCAAAAGATATCACTGGGTTCTCTGTGCTTAGCTGCTTTCAACGTCTCATGCCTTGGAGAGGTAACTGAGGGGGTTGGATGGTCTTTTGGTCTTGCAGTCGATTGAACTGACATTACTGAAACTTGTTTTCTCAGTTTTACAACCTCGTCCTTGAGGGCCTGAAGACTCCCACCTCCTTCCGGGCTGATTGTTTCCGCTTTAACTGCAGGTTGTGGTTCAGGAGGAAGCGAATGCGGTGACAGGGACAAGGCTTTGAGTTCACAAACCTGTGACCTCAGCCGTTCTACCTCCATGACCAAATCGGTTGAGTCTATAGCTGCTGCTGCAGTACGTTTGACATGCACAGATTTAGGGGGATTTAATCGACGGCGTGATGCTTCATGTTCCTCCTCAATGCGGATCTCATTCAGGAGCTCCAGAAATGTGGGTGGAGTACTTCTCCTCTCTCGTAGCCTGAGACTTAGTATCATCATGTCAGACCGAGTAGCACCTTTGATGAGTTGCTCAATACGTGCCTTGTCTTTGGAGGAAGGAGGCAGACCCCCCCTTTGTACCGCTTTATTTAGAACTCTTTCCATTCTCCTGAGAAACTCTGAGAGCTTCTCAGCTGGATGTTGGCCCATCATCCTGAAAGCAAAGTAGAGCTCTTCGCCAGTCTCGGTTGTGCCAAAGGTGTTTTCAAGGACATTTAAATATTCTGTGGGCGTTGCATCAGGGTTGTTAAATCTCACAGCTTGAAGGATTTCCATGGCAGGACCTTTTACACTCTCCATTATCCTCATCTTTTTTTCTCTGTCCGGCTTGTCAGACTCCTCAATCATCAATCTAGCTTGCTCCAGCCAGTTCTCCAAGTGTTCTTCCCCTTGAGGTGTGGGAAGCACACCGGAAAAAGTTCGAAGTCGTCTGTAGCTGCCATGGTCACTAGTGTGTCTTGAATTGAGCTGCAAGACATCACCGACTGCTCTGATTATAGCCTCTGGACTAGATGCTTGGAAAAGTGAATTTTGGCTCATTTCTAGCTCTGGTGATTGTAGAGAACATGTCCCCATTTTAGCTGCATTCTCTTCTTGCACCCCTGATGGCCCAATGATCCTCCAGCGAGAATCACTACCTTCTGGTGTTACATCTGCAGGAATGGCTTTATCATTTACTGTTTCCCTACACTCACAAAGAACTGTCAGGCTTTGAGACACAGGATCATACATTCTCCCTCTAACTCTAACACGTCCAAGAGCTTTGATGGTCTGCAAAGTGTCTTCTATCACAC
Source organism: Garcialebias charrua (assembly GCA_038048925.1). Classification (NCBI taxonomy): domain Eukaryota; kingdom Metazoa; phylum Chordata; class Actinopteri; order Cyprinodontiformes; family Rivulidae; genus Garcialebias; species Garcialebias charrua. Next base: position 6,275 of record JBBPBX010105140.1, on the reverse strand, counting down.
TAACTTCAGTGTCTTCATGGATATTTTTAACCAAAACTGCATGTAATGGATTAATTCCCTCTCCCTTACACCAATGCAGTAACTGAGCCATCCTGATTTTTCACCAAAATAAAGCACGACTAACCACTAATGAAAACGTGTTGAAAAAGTGCCTTATTTTTTTGTCTAGAAGCTGGTTGTCTGGGTATAATTCTGTTTTTATGCAAATAAAATTAAATATATCCCAGCGATGCCTCCATTTTATTATGTAGCACCCCACTGCTCTGTACGCCAGTAACTGGGGCAAGAACTTAAACTCACTGGTGGGGTGGCTATTTGGGTTCGTTAAGTTCTGGTAGATACCACGCAGGTTTACCTATGTTGAGTAAATCCTTACTCACCTAATTTACCATACACACCTTTAATGTACCATAAATCACTCCAGACAACCAACTAACTGAACAGTTTCTTTTAATAAGAACTTAGAAAAATAACTCTTCCACCACATGAAGCTGCACAATACCCCAAAATGATGTAAAACAACAATAAAGTATGGTCTTTAATTCTCATTTGACATGTTCCCAAAATAAAATAAAACCAATACTGTAAAGCACTTTTTCTCACTTTAACTTTGTGTTTTTGTTTTTTATTAAAGCTCCTTTCTCTTAACCATTGTTGTAATATAACCAGAATTCAATTTTTGTCACTAACAGAACTCCATAAATTTAACGTAACTGTACAGTTCTAAACACATCACACACGGGCCCCACTCGCACTCACACACACACCAACACAACCCGGTACCGGTAATTGCTGGGTTGCAATCACGTGACCCGGAAGTGGCGCGAAATTCAGATGCGGGGCCGGAAGTGATTTTCCTCCGTTCAAAACACAGCATAATGGAATACAGCAAGTATGCCAATGCCCTAAATGGACTGGAGAGGACGAGATATCTCGAAAAAATATGTGTGCATTTAGGATATGATCCATATTGTCTTGTTAAAAGAGACTTGTCATATAATCTGGAGGATTTACCTGACGTTGAGGCGATTGATATATCAAACTATCTTGTGCTACAGACCTCGTATTACACCAAGAGCCAGATGAAAGCTTACAAAAGCCTCGAAGCCTACAATTATTTTGTTTCAGGTTGGGTTAACCATTTAGGATCCAAAGAAGCTTTAAATGGTAGTAGACTTGTTTCTGCCCGGGTGAGTAGTGAGATGTATTATTTATTTAGTAATTAGCCTATGCTAACTACGCTATCGCTAATGCTAACAACAAGTTTAGTTAGCCCCCTGTTATTTCTATGTGCGTGGATCTACTTACAAATAATTTATTTATCTTCTGTAAAGCCAAATTCGTGCTGGAGTTGTATGTGTTAACGTTGAGTCATATGCATTTCTACACTGTAGGTAAACCATTCTCAGAGGTCTACAGTAACTCCATTAAAAACATGGTTTGTGGCTACACAAAGTGGGGAAGTAGTCACAGCCCACTGTGACTGTATGGCTGGGTAAGTTATATTTATTTGTATTTAGCTTTTATTGTTTTGTTTTGCTATTAGCATGAATGTCCCACTAAGTAAAAATTATATTTTCTATCCAGGACTCATCTCAGTGGGGATTTAATGGCTAAATACTAGTAGGCCTACTGTTATTCATTTTCTTGCATATTTTTTCAGACTGTCAGAATCTTGCTCCCATGTAGGAGCAGTTCTTTTTGCAACAGAAGCTGGGGTGAAAATGAAGAAAAGTGCTTCATGTACCACAGAAAAGTGTAAATGGTTAATGCCATCACACATTGAAAAGGTAAGATAATGTACTGAAATAATTATGATTTTTGTTTTGTTTTGTTAATATCATCAAGGTGATCGTATCTTCTTTGTAACTTCAGATACCAGCTGCAACTGTTTCCAATGTTGATTTTGCATCAGCAAGATCAAAGAAGAATAAATTAGATGATGCCATTGCAGGGGGGACAAGTAAGCAAGTTTGTCAACTGGTTATATTCATCAAAGAAAAATTATGTGTGAAACAGATGCATTATTTGTATGAATTTTAGTTCTTATAATATATATATTTTTACAGTGATACATTCTTTTTTGGCCACCTCTGCAGGCAAGATACCTGAAAGTCACACAAAACAGCTCCCCTTCTGTCCAAAAGTAGGGAAAGATTCTGAGACATATGTGCAGTTTTTTGAGGCCTTACAAAAAAACTTTCCAAGAAGTGCTGCTTTGATGTCCAGGGCACCGTATCACAGAGAGTTTGTCCCCAAGTCTGTCTCCTCATTACCAAAGTCTCTTTTAATGTACCGAACACCAGAGACTTTGCAGCTATCTCCAGCACAACTCCAGGCAGCGTGCAGGGACTTCAGTTTTGAGGAACTCAGTGTATCCCAGGTACAAACTGTAGAGGAGGAGACCAGGGCCCAGAGTTCATCTACCATCTGGTACAGCCAAAGAGCAGGAAGGATAACAGCCTCAAAACTTAAACAAGTTTTACAAAGCAGTCAAGAAAGACCATCCAAGGCTTTGATTAAGTCTATATGCTACCCAGAAACACAAAAGTTTTCTACAGCAGCAACAAGGTATGCATTAGAGTAAGGTAAGATAGGAGCAACATTTGCACTCATTGGTATTTGAGGAGTTTTATTTTAGGCAGGGGTCGGTCGATTTCAACTCAAAACAGTACATGTTATGCACCAGAAATAAATTTAAATTTAAGTTTGTTAAATACAGTTTGCTCTTATTCCAGATATGGCTGTAAATTTGAAGCAACAGCCCGAAAACAGTATGAACAACTCCAGTGTACGGACCATGAGGGGTTTTCCTGCATGGACAGTGGGCTGTGGTTAAACTCAAGGTGGCCATACATGGGAGCCTCACCAGATGGAGTCGTTTCATGTGACTGTCATGGAGCCGGGGTGTGTGAAATCAAGGTAAAATTTATTTCTCAAAAGGTTTGGACTACTGCACAGCACTGCAGACTTTGCACACCTCACAGTATGAATGTTACAACTATAATTTTTTACTCAAATCTTTGTTGTTTGTATATTTCACAGCATGTAGCTGTAGTTTTGTGGATGTTGCCTTGTTTCCAGTTAAAAAATGTGTGACCTTTCCATCACCTTTTAAAACTTAGTCCAGATTAATACATTCTTACCTGTGGAACAAACCTGGTTGACAGAGACATAAATATAGTCTCATTTTCTAACATTGGTGTTGGATAGTGAAATGAGTGAAACACAATCTTTAAAAAAGTATCATAATGAAATGTTTTGGAGACTACCGTATTTATTTTTTATGTCTAAGTTTCATTGTCTTGTCCTTCAGTGCCCACAGAGCAAACAGCATGAAGTCAGTCTGAGGATGTGTGCTGGACAGCCTGGTTTTTGTCTCGTCAAGGTTGGAGATTCTGTACAACTGGATAGGAACCATCCTTATTACCATCAGGTCCAGGCTCAGATTCACATTGTGGATGTACAATATTGTGATTTTGTAGTATGGAGTGAAAATGATATTTATGTGGAAAGAATTCTGCCAGATGACCAGCTGTGGGAAACAGCAGTTCCCAAAATTCAGCACTATTTTACACATTGCATCCTACCTGAAATCCTGGGACAGAAATCCACACGTGACTAACCTATCTTAGAATCAAGAATGTTATTTGGAGTAGTTGATGAAAGGAGTTTGAAAAGTTTTTGCTAATTTAAACGGTTGCTCTTATTTTTCCCAAAAAACAATTGTCACTACCATAACATGTTTCAGCTACACATGTAGCAAGCACTCTGCAGAAGGGTCATGTGATGTTGTTACATGTCATGACAGCTTTTTTTTTTCAATTGAAAAGTTAAGTATGTTACTGTTACAGCCTCAGGCCTGTACTGCCTTTCTTTGTAGTTTTGCTGTTTTCTTTTTCTGTTAATGTCTGGTTGCTGCTGGCTCGCTGCCTCCATCTACTGGTGGACTTTCGACCAAGCCTTCAAGACTCACCTGTCCAAAGATGATTGGCCAGAGGAGGTTTGGACAACACCGCCCATCCACCAGCAAGTGCAACTGCCAATGAGGAGACCAGAAGGAGGACCAGAAGGAGGAAGATGATCATAAAAGCCAGCCCTGACCTTCAATCAATGCTGCTGTGCTTAGTGTGCAGTATGCCAACTTTTGGTAGTGCAGCCAAATTGTTTGAGACTGTGTCTTGCTTTGTCTTACTAGTTCTGAAAGGCTGTGGCCAGTGTAGCAAAGACACTTTGGTTTGAGATTTTATTCTCATTGTGGAGCCACTTGTGTTAGTTTAATCATTGTTAGTTGGGTTTATGTATTTATGTTTAGAATTTTCATTCTTGTTTTAAGCAGCTGAGTCATTGTTCAGGACAAGAAGGTATTCTTGTTGTTTTTATTTAAGTTGTGTGAAGAACACCAGCTATTGCTGTTTTTGTTTAGTATTTTGTAAACTCAGCCAAAAATAAATTGTCACTTATTTTTTTTACACAAACTTTTGTTTTGTCATTTATGTTGCGTCCAAAACGAGCCTGGACGTAACAGTTACATCGAATGATATATTTAAGTCAATATGAGATTAGCTTGTGAATTTCAAAGGTGTTCTAATATGTTAAATAACAGCACACCTGTAGCAAGCACTCTGCAGAAGGGTCATGTGATGTTGTTACATGTCATGACAGCTGTTTTTTATTTACAATAATCTTAATTGAAAAGTTAAGTATGTTAAATCAAATGATATATTTAAATCAATATGAGATTAGCTTGTGAATTTCAAAGGTGTTCTAATATGTTAAATAACAGCACATACAAATGTCATATGTCACAAATGTTGCAAAATGAGTCTACTTCAGAAAAATGTTTTTATTATTTCAATACCAAAAGTCATGTCATTTTAACTGACAAATATTAACAAAGATTGGTTATGGAGTTCATTGAATAAATTAAAAATATTCAACCTTATTGGGTAAATTTTTGGTCTTCCTGAACATGTACAAATATGGTCTGTAACAGTATTAGTAATTTAATTTACTTTTGATTTACTTCAAATGATAAATACATGTATAATAATTCAAAATTAAAATATTTGCCCAAAACAAACAGGGATTTTTTCAGAACTTTACTCCAGAGGGACAACAGATTCTGAGATGTTGGACAGTGCACAGCAAATTACAGCTATTTTGTCAACCAATGCTAGTGAGTCAGTGGATTTGACAGCCATGTGCTCAATAGGCATTGCCCTACTCTGCAAAATCTGATACTTTCTCCTAACTAAGCCAATTACCCTTTCTACATGAATACGAACACTTGCTAGTTTTCTCGTTTGTTCCACTTCAAAAGCAGACAGCTGTTTTTTACCTTTTGTAAAAGAAGGTGTCTTTAAAGAAGCACAGAAAAATCCCACACTGTCTTTAACAGTGAAGCCCCGATCTGCAAGCACGATGTCTCCAGGTAACAGTTTGTTCAAGATGCCACTCTGTTCTGTAATTTGTTTGTCACTGGTCCTCCCTCCCCAAGCTTTTGAAATGAAAGTAACATAACCCTGTGGAGCAATGCCAATAAGGAATTTTACTGTGTTGTGATGTTTATAATTGGACCAGGTTTGTGCTCTCGCTAAAAAATTGGTAGGCTTTTCAATAAATACTTCAAAACAGTCCAGTATTACTGCAACCTTAAGTCCAAAGGCCTTTCTGAATGACATGGGCATAGTTGATTGAATTACTTCTCGCTCAGGCCACTCTATTAAGAATTCTAATCTTTCATGGAGAACATGAATCATTCTAAAACAAATTCGAGACACAGTGGCTTTTGACACATTAAATCTATAGGCAAGGTCTTGAAGCTGCAGATTTAATCTGAGACGCATAAGTATCATAATAAATTGCTCAAATTTGGAGAGTGCTGACAGTGATGACATGCTGATGTAAGGTTCACAGAGCTGAAAAATTTGCATCAAAACTAAAAAGTTGGGCAGTCCCGTATAAAACTTTGTTTTCTCGTTGTTCTGGAAGGTTTCAGGAGTAAATTTAGTCACTGAGACTTTTTCCTTAAGGTCGCAGATCTCAGTTGTGTAGCCTTTCACTGCATCCTCCAGCTTTGTGAGGTCAACCATGCTTAGATCCGTCTGGCATTCTGCATCTGCAAATATTTAATTATTAAAAATTACGTTCAGAAATTCTATAAATAAATAAATAGTATTTTTATTTATTATTATTTTACCTTTGAATCGTTCATTTTCAGGGGCTGGTAAGCTTTCTTCACAGAGCTCATCTTCCAGACTGTTGGCCTCCTC